>OX246746.1:28599729-28860551 GCA_945910005.1 Isoperla grammatica
GTCCGTGTCCGTGTCCGTGTCCGTGTCCGTGTCCGTGTCCGTGTCTGTGTGTGTGACACAATGGAAGCACTGAATGACAAAGCAAGTTGATATCAATTTGTACTCAGCAAAAAATAGTTCCATTTTCCTTCTCCCCCACCAGCACCGTGTGAGTAAGATATTGAACCAGTTAGTTCAAAGGGGGGGGGGGGGGGACATTCAAATCTGTATAATAATTTATTCTTTTCGTATGGTCTCCAAACACAGCTCTAGTAGATTCGTTTAATCTATATTAGATTATAATAAAATTAACTAGATAATACAAAACAGCATCGTCTGTTTAAAAGTCAATAAACCAACAACGTAGTATAAATCAATATAAGTAAATTATTATAGTATGGTAGCCAATAAATTAGCAAATTATTTCTTTTATTTAACAGTCTAGTCCTTGTATGTAATTTGATTCCCTTGTGCCGAATTATAATAGGACAATAATAAAAATAAGTGTTATTATAATTTCACAACAGCACAATTGCCTTTGTAACATTTTTTAAAAATGTTTTTAATTCAAAAATCATGTGGAACCATAATTCAAGAATGCCAATTTTGAATTTTTGTGTGGTCAATGATGTTTCTTTTTACAACATTTTCAGAAATTGTTGATGGATTCTGAAATGTGTTTTTTTGTTAGAGGTAGTTAGAAAGATCCATACGTAAGAACCATTGTACACTCCCGTACAATGGATTGTGTCTTTTTATCATTTTAATCTACAGGGCTTCAAATTCCGTTTCAAATGACCTACATAACACTTCGGTAACTATATTAGACGACACGTGATTGAATATAAGGGTAGTCGATGTACGCGAGGGGTGCGAAAAAGGCCAAATTTTGGCACCCCATATCTTCTGAACCCTTAAAGTAAAATAAAAAATATTTTTTTTTTAAAGGGCACATTGTTTATGTGTGCAAAATCTGAACAAAATCTGATGGGGTCATGTCCAAAAATGGAACAAACTGTCGTTAATTTCATATGGTATCACCCGTCTATCATTAATAGATGTACGCTTTCGCTGACCACTATTTTCACGGTTGTAAAATTCTCTCATGACATAACCCGTGTTTCTTTCTATTACAACATGCGGCGACTCCAAACGGATCCCTGTGTTTATTTGGTCTACCAGAGTATCTATCAATTGAAACTTTCGGAGACTCAAAATGATCGCTGTGTTTAATTGGTCTACCTGAGTTTCTATCGATTGAAACATGCGGAGACTCAAAATGATCCCCGTGTTCATTTGGTCTACATTAGTTTTATACGTCTTACCTCGATGAGTGGGTCTTGTGGGGGGGGTGGGGGAGTGGGTGGAAGGATCTTTTTCTCTTGTCGGTTGTTGAAATTGGTGTTGTGCTACAGACGGCTGCAAGACCGCCCCCGTCCTGTCCCGTACCGTCTGTGGGTCCCGCTCTGGTATTATTGTTGTGTTTCTGGGCATTGTGCTTTCTAAACAAAGAAAAGAAACATTCATTTTAGCGAAGCGACGTTATGTTTATTTGTCTGATTAGAATTCAGAACGGCATTCAACTAGGCCACAAATGCAACCATTGAGTGAATACAGGAAGTGAATGTACATTCTAATCTAGTGGCTTTATATTTACTATTTCAGACATTGGCTGTCGGGCATGGATATGACACTATCCGACTATGATGGACGCACAGCGCTTCATCTGGCCGCAGCAGAAGGCCACACTATCTGTGTCGATTTCCTACTGCAGCAGTGCCACGTTCCACACGACCCTAAAGACAGGTACGCTTCCCCTGTAGCATTCAGTAGTTCCATGGAGAACCACTTTAGTTCCTCCAACATTACGAGTAGGCCTATGTGCTCATAAGGAACGGGAGTGGCGATAGTTGTGGTGAGAGAGGCCCTGCGGGGAGGGGGTATAATATTATATTACTATTATTATTGTTGTTTTTAATTTAATCAATATATTATAAAATTTTAGATTTATACACAAATATTTATACTGTATTTATTTTTTCAATCTTTCTTAATTTTTATGTTTTCTTTTCTAAAGTAGTTTTTCTGTTGTGTCATATTTTGCTATTTTATGTTGATCAGTATTTTTGCTATTTGTTAAGTCATAAATTGTGTACTTTTACTTATTACTCTCCTTTGAAAATCAGTTGGTACATGCATTAAATAAATAACCGAGAAATTGTCGTACACCGACGTGAGTTCCATAGAAACGCGCGTAACATGGTGTTGTGACTTGCAGATGGGGCAACCTGCCTATTGACGAGGCCGAGACATTTGGACACATCGAGGTGGTCAAGTGCCTCAGAAAGTGGGAGGGCCACATTACAGAAACGGAGCAGAACGACGAAACAAAGAGTTCATCAACAGGCAGTGGCGGCTCGTCACCCACTCCTCCACCCCAGTAATCATCAAGAGAGACAGGGTGGGGATACCATACTGTGTTTCTCTTAAAGCACACATTATGGTTGGCGTGGAAATTGATGTCCAAATATAATACGATTTTTTTATAGTAGCCATATTTTCTCATTTTACTTTCCAAAGGGTAAGCCCAGTACCAGTAAATAAATGAAAGGAAGTATTCATCCTATTCATAACGGTTTACAGGGATATCGTCAGTATGCGACTAGTAGAGGCATTCTTAGGCTCCAGTTTCTGTGGATATGTATTTGACGTCACGAAGCAAGATAGTTGGGACCCCCCCCCCCCCCACCCTTTGAGTGCAAAATTAAACGTTGCTCTTCGACCAGGTGCATGGTGAAGTTCTGATTATGATATAGAAAATTAGAATGTATTTTAAAAGTAAACAATGTTTTAATGTTCGCGCAGGCTGGCTTTGGGTTGACATCTGATTTGCGGATTCACAACATGTTTTATCTCAGATGTACTGGCTAAGCATACATCACCTAATTGATAGCTAATTGTGTGGTAAAGTACTCTGCTACTACCACTTACTACCTCTGCAGACATATGGGATCAGTCAGTTATGGTTGGCTTTTAATTTCCGACTGGCTACAATGTTTTTTATCTCCAGATCCAGAAGTCATGCACAGAACTCTAAAACTTGTGCTTTGTATTGTGGAGCGTCACTTATGTCAATTACCCAGTGCAATAGAGCATGGCAATAAGTATCTCGCTGGTAGTTGTTAATTCCCGAATGGAAATTGTCCGAGTATACTGTTGACTGACTGCCTATATCGATAATCACATTATATCGATAAACACATTATAATATCATGTCTATAGGAGTCAATTTTTTTCGCCTACACAGTAAGGATTGGTTTGTGGTTCAAATAGAAAATTAAGACGTAGTGTAGGTGTTGCTAAATGGCATATATGTGTGTTGATTAAAACTAATGATGTCATGTACGGTTGTCGATCGATTCAAGCTTTCAATACGTCCATTTTATCGGTATACAAATAATTGTGTAAATAGAGGATTGAAGGACAGAGATTTACGATGATTACAACAATTATAATAATATAATAATAATAAATTAAAAATAATGATTATAATAATAATAATAATAATAATAATAATAATAATAATAATAATAATAATAATAATAATAATAATAATGAAAATAATAATGATAATAATAATAATAATAATAATAATAATAATACTAATAATAATAATAATAATAATAATAATAATAATTATAATAATAATAATAATAATAATAATAATAATAATAATAATAATGATAATAATAATAATAATAATAATAATAATAATAATAATAATAATAATAAAAGTAATAACAACAATAGGATTCGTTGAAATATTGGAAACGAAAGATAATTAACTGTTCTTATTATGCATGTTACAGCTTGGAATTTTGAGTCTGTAAGGCCTAGCGTAGCAATTTCTATGTTATATTATTAAGAACGAAGGATACCTCTATGTCAAAATCAGCAGAACATTTTCATGTTTTAATTATATTTCACCATGAACCTCGAGCACCTGAAAATCGAAAATCTGAGTAATAAGCGGGCTGTGATTTGGTAAGCCCTTCAGTCTGTATGGGTTACCAAACAACAGCCCGCTTATTACTCAGATGTTCGATTTCGAGGTGCATTCTTGAGTTATAATTAGGCCTAAGTAGGCCTAAAACATGACAATTTGCTGCGGTTTTTTTGACATCAACCTACCATCGATTGACCATCGATCTTAACAGTGGCGTATACACGGGGGGAGGGAGGGGGGGGGACAAAACACAAAGGAAACATGGAAAATGACCGTTTACATTTCAATAGACAGTATCAAAAGACAGTATTTCAATAGACAGTTAGATGTCTTACTTTATAATTATTGTATATTGTTGTAATTATTAAAAGCAAAAGCAATACGAAAAATATGCAAATTATTGATTGAGGTTCCTTTTATTAGCGGTGCCAAGGAAAAAATGTGTTGCCAGAAACTGAGTAATCATGTTTCAGTTGGCCGCTGTAAAACGCACAGATTTGCACTAAAATGACTTGACGAGAATGTTTTCGGGCAAGCTCCCCCCCCCCCCCCCCCCCCCCCGGAACCCCAATTATGTTTCGGCTCCACTCTCTATAATCTGGGTTGAAAACCCCCCCCCTTTCCCAATTCCTGGATACGCCACTGGATCTTAATATGTGTGTTGTAATGTGCTGCAGTTTTTAGCTACAACCACGTTAAGTCTGAATCTCCACCCACCAGGGAAGTTTTATTCATTTACTAAAGCGAGCGTCTTCACTAGACTCTTATGGCACTTCGATCTGTTGTTTTTTTGTTTTGTTTTTTGTTTTTTGTTTTTATGTCTGTCGATAGCGGTCGAGCGGAAAGTCCGATCAACTTGAAATTTGGACGATCCACAAGCCTCAAAATGGATTGAAGGTCTATAGTTTTGAAGCAAAATCGTTCGAAAAGTTACAAAGTTACACCATAGTTACTGCAAACTTTTTTCTGAAACAAAATGGCGGCAAAATGTGAGATAGCCATATTTTTTAAAAGTTTTTTCCAGCTACGAATATGTTCATTTTATGGTGATCTGATGAACATTGGTAAAGTTACACAAAAGTTACTCGAAAATATATTTCTGAAACACAGTAACAGCAAAATGTGAGGTAGCTATCCTACGGTAAATTTTTGTCCGGTCACGAATATACTAATGTAAACGCAATCTGATACGTATTAGAGGCAGAAATTACATTTCAAATGCTGTCAATAACTGTTAGTAACGGTGGCGGACCGCGGCGAAAACACTGACAACGAAAATTCATAGCAACGCACATTGCACTGCATTCAACAATTTCGGGAAGTATAATAGCTATGGAAATTAAAAGAAAATTTGTTATGCGCATTCTTGCATTGTTGTTAATTGCTGTTTTTATTAGCTTTGAGATCTTTTCGCCAGAACGTTCGTAGATATGGACGCGCTCGCTTATCAACGCGTCCAACAGAGCGTTTTCCTAGTTAAAAAAAAAAAGATAAATACTCTCTCTTGCGCACCAGTTCCAAAAACATATCCCATTAAATATTTAAAGATAGCAATGGATGATTTCACTTAAAAAGTAAAACCTTATCAAGGAATTTCAGAACCGCCTTTAAGAATTAACTTCGCAAATTGGTGTTCGTATGCAGAACTGAATATAAAAAGTACATTGCTTACTTCGGCAATTTTCTGTAACAAAATAATTTATAATTAATAGTTCCTATTTTCCTTTGTATCACCTCAATTTTCATTTTTCGAATTTACGATTTTTACAAGTGATCATAAACTATTACGCTCACGTACTTTACAGCTACAGCTAGCTACACGCTAACTTTGAGCCACGGTCGCAGGTGATCATGCTCCAATCACGCTCACGTACTTTACAGCTACAGCTACACGCTCACTTTGAGCCACGGTCGCAGGTGATCTTGCTCCAATCACGCTCACGTACTTTACAGCCATATAGCTACACGCTCACTTTGAGCCACAGTCACAGGTAATCATGCTCTAATCACACTCATGTACTTTACAGCTACAACTACACGCTCACTTTGAGCCACGGTCGCAGGTGATCATGCTCCAATCACGCTCACGTACTTTACAGCTACAGCTATACACGCTCACTTTGAGCCACAGTCGCAGGTGATCATGCTCCAATCACGCTCACGTACTTTACAGCCATAGCTACGCGCTCACTTTGAGCCACAGTCACAGGTTATCATGCTCCAATCACACTCATGTACTTTACAGCTACAACTACACGCTCACTTTGAGCCACGGTCGCAGGTGATCATGCTCCAATCACGCTCACGTACTTTACAGCTACAGCTACACGCTCACTTGAGTCACGGTCACAGGTGATCTTGCTCCAATCACGCTCACGTACTTTACAGCTACAATTCTACACGCTCACTTTCAGCCACGGTCGCAGGTGATCATGCTCCAATCACGCTCACGTACTTTACAGCTACAGCTACACGCTCACTTTGAGCCACGCTCACAGATGATCATGCTCAAATCACGCTCATGTACTTTACAGCTACAACTACACGCTCACGCACAGATATATTTACAAATTTTAAATCAGTAGGTATCTCATGTTTATGAGTATTACATGTCTATAATCATACATTCCAAATGTGTAAACCTCATACAGAGTTTGAGACACGGTAGGCGTAATGTTACAAAATTATTGCAGCATTAACAATTGGTATTAAATTTGAATTAATTATTAAATGGAATAAAACAAAACGGAATTGTTTCAACAATTCCATATACTTTTAATAGGGAAATTCACAAATCGTCAGAATTTGGTATTAATTGGGTCTTCTGGGCATGAAATATAGGTATGTCTTTTTAATATATTATTCCACCTTTTAAGTGCCTGATATCATTACGTTAATAGGCCTACAGTGTAGCTGTAGGTAGATTTCCTATCATGCCGAATCATGGTGCACTTAAAACGTGCTATGGCCAAAACCACTTGGTCTGAATTGTTAACCTGTTATATTTAGGCTATATTTAATATTGTAAAGTATAATTATGTAGCTTTAAGGTTTTTAAGCTGTATACAAGATAATATAATGATAGCTAGACAAACAACATGCAAGATGAATGTTACTAGCAGCGGTTCTTGAATCTTGACAAGCTGGTGTTCTACGAATAGACCTAAAAAACGCTTAAATGTTATAAGAATTGTACACTATTAATACTTTTTGTTAAAATTATATTTTAAGAAAATAAAATGAGGAAAAATTAACTAGAAATGTGTCTCTGAATAGTTGAAGCCTGGGCCGGAAGAATGTTGGATATACATTCTCCTTGATTTTCTAGATGCGAAGTTAAACCGCTTTTAATGGGTTTGAAATCCAACATTATCCCAGGTTTACCAATCTAACAATGCTTGCGAAAACGGAAATAGTTCACTAAAAACATGGTAGATCGCGTTAGCTTGAAGAATGAATTACAACCAACGTTTTGCCGCAATAAAAATATTTTCGAAAATATCCAACGTTCTTTCGGCCCAGGCTTCAATTGTATTAACTCTAATGATTTCCTCGAGTTAAAAATAAAACAACAACAAAAAAGTAAAGTCCGCACTTGTAGCTACAGTAATTTGTACAATTAAGTCGGTCATACTGAAATACAAAAACACGTAATAATTACACACAATATCCGCACAAACAATTGTAATACAAACCTTTTTATGAAAAATTGAGGTATGAAAATTTCAAAGAGTGTTATTTTAGTCACTCATGTTTCTACTTATCTACTGTTTGAAATGCAAATACATCTGTAGCGTACATAAAAATCAGATAGTTTTGCGAGTATGATCCATCTGCGTTTTCAGTTCATACCGCTGCAATTACATGATTGTCTAATATGCCGGAGATTATACTAAACTATACACCACAATCTTGACATAATTATATTGGACCAACTGTAGGCTGAAGTATTTTCTAGGGATATTCCTTAGTTTATTTACTGTGTTGCGTGCTTAATATAGGCCTAAATGAGAAACTAAAATTAAATAAAAATTGCATTAAGATTGCCATTTGTTAACTTATTCTAGTTAAAAAATGTGAATTATCATCAATTAATACACGGTAATTTATTATTATTTAAACGGAAAAAATATGAGAACCAAATTGGTATTGTATATTTTAACTGTAAAAATTCTAGAAGTATGGATATTGAGTAAAAAACAAATATCACAATGATTATTATCACTGAATCTCATATCATACAATAAGTTATCACAATATGCCCTGAGAGAGGTTTGCAACCGTTACCCCGCGCCTGTGCAAAACCTATATTAAAACAGAGCCTAGAAGGGGGTAAGATTTTTGGAATTCTGTACAATGTTGCTTTTCTTATTTCTAGTTTACCAATAGTATTTTAGAAGTAAATATTGCCCAAGCCATACGGTCTTATAGCATTTAAAATATATGTTATTGGGTGGACAGATTCAGTATTGTTGCTAATTATAACTAAACTCTGGACAATAATATATTTAAGACTGTTGCAATAAATGTGAAGTGCTATATTCTTAAATGTTATGTAGATGAAAATGTAATTATTATATTGAATTTAAATGAGCAGGCTTGTTGGAAGCTATAAATATAATGAAGAAGCCTTTTAAAAAGTGTGAACGCATTTCAGTACCATCAATATTTGTCAGAGGTTACCTCAAAGTGTCTCCATTGTTGTTTCCAAATAATTATTTGTGCTAAATGACTATGTGTAGCCGTAGACCAATACAATAAAATGTCAAATAAAACAATGTTTATGAAAATATTCTATACATCATTATTATAATCTTCATTCCTTCATTATTATTATTATTATTATTATTATTATTATTATTATTATTATTATTATTACTACTACTAACATCATGTTTGTGTGGCCCTTCACTTGGACACAACAACTCACAATAACTGTGATTCCAGTGTTGGGTAAGACCCCCAACATACCCCATAATATAGTAGCAATCGCTCACGAATCTAAACAAATCTTTGGCCATCCCTCATTCTATAGCGGACCTGTACGATATCTCAACGCGTTGGTAGGAGCAAGGCCAAAGATGTTGGAATAGTACTATAATCTTTGGTACTATACATCACGCGACGCGAACCCTTCAGTGCAGTTATGTAAGATATCAGAAACCTCTCTAACATAACATAACCAGTGTTAGTCAATAGCCAATCAGAAGACAGCAATTGAGATGTTAATTTGTGCCAATAGGGCACTAGCAACACCGAAAGACAACAATCAAACAAATGAATTGAATCGATGGACAAACAACAACCTGTCAAAAAATAATTTCTTCTGATTTTGGAAAACAAAACAAAAAACAAACAAATACACATACAAAACTTTCACTTAGTCGTTGTCCATTATTAAAAGTTTTAAATGGCGAGCAGTTACTATTGCTACACTTGTTTTTATTTCTATGGTTGCAATTTTATTATTTTGATAGCTCATTGTTTGTCCATCAGTTCAATTCATTTGTTTCATTGTTGTAGTACGGATGTGACGTCAGTTGCGGGTTCCTTATTGACGAAAGATATTGTTGAAAAAATAACAAACAGAACCCTTCTAATAACCTGAAAACGTCGACCAAATACTTAATAAAACTGTTTATTTATAGATGAAGCAAAATAATAAAGTTGAATAAACACATTAAGGAACGATTCAATGATATCATTGAATATCCAATGATATTAGATGGTATTACCAAAAAAGAATTGAAATGTGATATTAGTCAAACTATACACACGGGCAACTGCAAAAAATGCGTCTATTTCAAGTACTGTTGAGAAAACTCTTCTTAACCCTAGTATCAGACAATAGGCTATGTTTGCCTCCATATTTTGGTAGGAGATTACCCGGGGTCGATATAAGATCCCTAAGCGAGAGTTAATGTACAGGAATGGGGCCCCTAACCCAGGCAGTATAGGGAACAATAATGCGAAACGCATTTGAAAATCATTAGCCATAACACAGTGAGTCGCGCTCTATATACTTTCACGGACCGCGGGGGGGGGGGGGGGGGGGGGAGAGAGATAGACCCAATTGGCCATTATCTTCGGCGATATCACCCTGTGTCTCTTTGGACATCATGAAATTGTTTAGTCACAAATGTCGTTTGCGACCACTCTAATGAACGGTCTTGATGAGTGCATAACGAATAAGTAAGTAATTATACATATTAGTTGTACATTTTCAGGAGTAATCATGCTTGAAACGTCAAAATCCATCTTCGGTCGCTATTTTTTGCACTATTAGCTAACAAAGGTGAGAAGTTTCCATTTTTTCTCTTTGCAGCGTTGAAATATCCGTTAGTGTATTTGCATTGTTTATAATGTGATTTACATATAACAATGTCCATTTTAGGTTTTTGTTTTAAATTAAATTTTCTTTTACATTAATTAACGTTATTAAAAGAGAACTGCGTTTATTTAAGGATTGTGCAGCCTTTAACATACAAATGCATGTCATTTAGTTGGTGGAACAGTCAAGGTCACAAAATAACAAACATACTTACATAAACGCTCAAGAAACGCAATTAATATATATATATATAATGTATGAAAACATTTTTCGGTAAAACCAATCCAATTTAAAATAATAGTCAACGTTTGTGTTTGTTGTTGTGGTTTTGTATTTGTTTTTGTATGTCTCGAAAAGGACGACTCTACAGTCGTCGAAACGTTGACTATTATTTTAAATAAACTTTGGATTGGTTTTACGGAAATATGTTTTCATACTTTACATTTTGCAACCAACAAAATCTAAGAAATCATATATATATATTTGAGATGCCACATTTTGACACCCCTGGTGGGTGCATCCATTAAAAACATGTTGTCTATTGAGTAAAAATCGGAAGACAATGTATTCAAGTACTCAAACCCGCTTCCATCGTCTTCCACAATGTGGGTAATATGGGAGGTCATAGACTGAATATATAAGAAAATGTGTGTGCACCCCTTAAATGGAAAAATGTGCCTAATCAAATATTTTGAATGTAAAAGATCACGTACGTCCAAAAATGTTCATTTATTGTCCAGAATCGCAATTAACATTAATATATCTCCTTATTTCGCCAAATTTGGATACCCCTGGTTGGTGCATCCACCAAAAATATGTAAGCTTACAAAATAAAATCGAAAGATAGTGTACCAAAGTACCCAAAAACAGATCCAAACTTTCCGGCATGTGGGGTAAACTATATACATGTTATGCTCAAAGTCAACACATAATGTATTTAAATCAATTATTAAATTATATGTGTTATATTATTATTATTATTATTATTATTATTATTATTATTTTTATTGTTATTATTATTATTATTATTATTATTATTATTATTATTATTATTATTATTATTATTATTATTATTATTATTATTATTATTAATTATTATTATTATTATTATTATTATTATTATTATTATTATTATTATTATTATTATTATTATTATTATTATTATAATTATTATTATTATTATTTATTTGCAATATATCATTACATAGTACATGATAGAACATTGCTGGTTGGAAAAATTATAGAGCAGAGCCCCTTACACAGAAGTGTTTTACCACCAGTTTAAACCTAAATGTTATATCTAAACTTAGTACCAAGGAATGTGGTTTTATATACATAATGCACATGAATGAATACATGAATGAATACATGAAGAATGAAGAAAACATGAATAAGCGTGTGTGCGTGTGCATGTGGGTGCGTGAGCGCGTGTGTGTGTGTGTGTTGTGTGTGTGTGTGTGTGTGTGTGTGTGTGTGTGTGTGTGTGTGTGTGTGTGTGTGTGTGTGTGTGTGTGTGTGTGTGTGTGTGTGTGTGTGTGTGTGTGTGTGTGTGTGTGTGTGTGCGTGCGTATGTTGGTCATCCTTGTAAATGGGAAAAATGTAAAATTAACAATTTCTGTCTGTTAAAGGTTACATACTTCCAAAAATCTTCATTTAATTGTCAAGATCGCAACTATCATTAACATTGCTCATTATTTCGACATTTTGGATAGCCTTGGTTGGTGCATTCACCAAAACCGTCTTGGCTAACAAGTTAAAGTCAAAAGATCATTTATCAAAGTATTCAAAAACACTTTCAGACCTTCCACCATTGGAGGGGTGGGGGGTTACAGATGGGGCAAACATGATACATTTCAACCTACAAAAATACAATAAAATGAAGCCTATATAAAATGTTTTTCTCACTCATTAAAAATAAAAATTCATGTTATTAAGTTTATCAAGAATTTAAAGTGCTTGAGGCTATATACTTACAACCATTTTAATTTATTGTCAAGAATTGCATAGAATGTTAATATTGAATTGTATAGTGGCACATCTAGACAACTCTGGTACAGGCGCACCCGCCAAAACCAGGTTGGCGATTGGCGAACAGCTGAAAATCAAAAGTCTATATACAATAGTAAAGGAAACCACTTTCAAACCTTCCATTATTGAAGGGGTGGGGGGTTACAGAGCGGCTAAACTATATACATTTTATGCTCGAAATAAAAAACAAACATGTATATATAACTGGTTTGTGTAACCCTGAAAATAAAAAAATCATGTTATTTGGTAGCTTACGTATAAAAGAGTAAATTGGCCTACCTATAAAAATAGTTCATTCTTTCAACTCCCCTGGTGGGTGCACCCACCAAAACCATATTGGCTAACAAGTGAAAATCGAAAGTCAATATGTTAAAGTAGGTACTCAAAACTACTTTCAGACCTTCCGCAATGTGGGGGGGGGGGGGGGGGGAGGAGGGGTTATATCTAGCCCAAGGTCTATATACGATTCCTGATTTTTAGAGTCAAAGAATAGAACTTGAACTCGAGGCATTACCCATTTGTTTATATGGTTTATATGGTTTAACTATTACATTTACATAACCTACTCTTTAATATTTCCTATTTCCTACTTTGAACTGAATGATGTATTATTTTCGTTGAGTAGGTCTATGCGATAAGTACACACTTTTTGTCCCTTACACTTTATTATACTCACTATCATTAACCTATAGTTATTAAATTTTATAGTTCTAAAGAAGAAGTAAAGTATTAGGTAGTAAAATATAATATCAGCCTTGATGTAGTTTCGGTGAGGGGGGGGGGGGGGTAGGGGGTAGGTAACCCCTTCCCCCCTAGCTACGCCACTGGGTGGGATCGCTAAGCTAGAAATCGGTGTGCAATGTTACATGGGTTTGCAATGGGTTTGCAATTGTCAGGGGGTCAGGGAACTGAAAGAACTCTAGTTGTTGATCCAATAGGGATTGCATTTGTCAATTGTGAATTGACTAAGCCAATAGCCCAGCTAGTGTGTCGGTCTATTGCACGCAAGAAGCCACGAATCCTGCTTATCCCTAGGCTCTATAGTCTACAGCCATGCCATTTCATCAGCCTGCTGACTCAAACTGTCAGTATTCTCAGGACTTTCATTTATCCACAGTAAAACTCTAGGTTGAATTGTGTTGATGCATGGTCTTAGACTCCAGCACTGAAATGAAGTGTTTTGATGACAGACCAGCCCTGGTCTAGGTATAGCCTAGGCCTCCCTAGACTAGCCTATGCCATGCCGATACTGTTTGGAAATACGAAACAGCTTTTTCTGTTCAATGCAAAATTTGCGCAAACTACTTTTTTTCTAGCCTAGGCATTATATTTTTTGCCATTTCATTTCATGTTTGTTACGAATATAAAACTACAAAAATAAAGCTTGGTTAGCCACAGTACCTAGGCTAGGCTAGACCTAGGTGTAGGCCCTAGACCTAGGCTAGGTCCAGTTATTGGTTAAATAAGTACGGCAGTATAACTTACGTTTTTTCATTTGTGTATTCAGTCCTGATAATTCGCCACTTAGTCCAAAAGTTTACGAGGAATTTTGCAGTTTTCTAAAAGTATCTTTTGGTTTTTATCTAAATAAAATTTAGCAATTTACTACACGACAAATTTTGATGGAAGAGAAAATGGCGTCTTTCTAAAATGTTATATTGTTGTCGTCATAGTAACATTACAATCGTTCACCCACAGCCTTCTCGAACGTGATCTTAAAAACTGGTCCTCGATCAAGAAGTTCATGCCCCCTTAACTAACACACTCTACCGAGCAAATTTTGAACCAAATTTTGAATTGTTTTACCGACAACACTGTTGACATTGCTGGCAGTGGCAGCTGCTTCTCAGCCTTCTCAGTCACTGAGCTGAGGGAACTGTCATCGCTGTCATTACTGTCTGAGATTATGAAATGTAATTGTATAAAAGCTGATATGTAATTAAGGGTCTTTAATTTGTTTTTATGTAACGTGTAAGTGCATTTATTCCACAAGGGACATACAAGCAGTAGGCCCTCAGCCTAAATCCATAGGCCTAGATTAGTTCCTAGGCCTACCCAACTGTTTGTTGAGATCATGTCTAGCTAGGCTGAGCTATTTGAAAGATTCTACCATATATTTATAATAGATAACCTTATTGATAACCTTAAACAGGTAGCCTAGACGACTCTCTGGAGAGTTTTGGCAGGCTTGTTAATTGCTAGGGCTAGATCCGTTTAGGTTATGGTTGGTCTACCAGCGAAAGTCTTTGGTGGATAACGCCAAAGCCAAGGCCTTTGTATATCTAGTCCTAGTCCCATCGGTGGGATAGGTACTAGATATGCAAAGCCTAGGCCTAGGCATTGGGTTTGAAGCCCCTGTCTACCTAGCCCCTAAGCCCTTTGGTTTCCAATACACCCATAACTAACTACATACCACATTACATAACTAACTGGATACCTCTCCAAAGGTTATTATCATTATCGGTGGTGTTTAACGACGTACTCGACAGCTTAGGTCATATGACGTCTTCCGAATCAGGTCCATCTATATCGCGGGAGTCGTCATAGGGGAGTCCTCTGGGCCTATTCTACCCCGGGCCGAGACAGGTCTCCCTTCGTCGTCTCTTACGACTAGCAGAGTCACTCTGGGCCTATTCTTCCCCGGGCCCAGACGGGCTACCTCTCTAGATTGATTGATATTTGGGCTTATAGCGTCTCATATTTTTGCAACATAGCTTATCGAGACGATGAGAGGTGAAATATGAAAATGCAAATGGTATGAAGATGAAATACGGGGCCGTTTGGAGGAAAGGGCAAGTAGGAGGGCGGGGAGGATAGGGGAAGAGGGAGGAAAAGGGAGTGGGGAGGTTGTGGACTGCATTTCGTCTGACTTGAAATATTTGTAGGAGTTTTCACCATGATAATGATGATATTTGGGAATCTCTCATATATTTTGGCAACGATGCAAAACGAGACGATGGGTGGGTGATTCTGAAGATGAAAAACTGCCAATGACATCCAGACTCAACCGGGATTCAAACCAAGAACGCAGATACTGTCCATTGTTTGCGGACCATGGCATGGGACCAATGCCGATCGACCAGGGCAGACTCTTTATATGGGTTATAATTTAGTTTGTTTGCATTACTTCGTCAAGAATTAACATATATATATATTGCCATTATTACGTATTTTTCTGTAATTTTAATTAGAAGGAAAATAAATTAAATAGGCATACCTCAAAGTATGATGGCATTAAATTATTTGCTGACAGCTAAATTTAATCGGTAGTATTTTTATTTTATGAGATAAACAATGATTATATGCCCGTGCTATCGAGAGATAGTCAGATAGATTGGTCTAGTTCTTACTCAACAATAATTTAACTCGCACCACTATTAATGGGGTTACTTTAGCCCAATTTCCTATACCGACCCGGACAAAATTAGGAGAAAGCTGATTTTTTCAGAGTCGCTTACAAATATCATTTTATATAACATACTTCGGGTCGACTAAAATCCGCCTTGTGCGTTAGCCGCCATCTAAGGAAAATGTCGTCGATTACGGTATTACACTAAACTAGGAAAACGCTCTGTTTGACGCGTTGATAAGCGAGCGCGTCAATATCTACGAACTTTCTGGCGAAAAGACTTCAATGCTAATACAAACAACAATTAACAACAATTCAAGAATGCGCATTGCAAAATTTTTTCTAATTTCCATGGCTATTATACTTCCCGACATTGTTGTATGCAGTGCAATGTGCGTTGCTAAGAATTTTCGTGGTCATGTTTTCAACACGGTCCGCCACCGTTACTAACACTTATTGACAGCAATAGAAATGTAATTTCTGCCTCTAATACGTATTGGATCGCGTTTACATTAGTATATTCGTGACCGGACAAAAATTTACTATAAGATAGCCACCTCACATTTTGCCGTTACTGCGTTTTAGAAAAATATTTTCGAGTAACTTTCGTGTAACTTTGCCAATATTTATCAGATCGCCATTACATTAACATATTCGTGACCGGAAAAATCTGTAAAAAAATCTGGCTATCTCACATTTTGCCGCTATTTTGTTTCAGAAAAATATTTTGCAGTAACTATGGTGTAACTTTGTAACTTTTCGAACGATTTTGCCTCAAAACTATACACCTTCAATCCACATCGAGGCTTGTGGATGGTCCAAATTTCAAGTTGATCGGACTTTCCGTTCGACCGCTATCGACAGACATAAAAAAAAACAAAAACAAACAAAAAAACAGAACGAAGTGCCATAAGAGTCAAGTGGAAACGCTCGCTTCGCTCGCTTAATCACTTGTTGTGAGTGCTCTATGTAACATAAAATTACGTGAGTGGTGTCAAATGAAAGATAATATTATAATCAATAATAATAATGTATGGAATTTCAGTAATTTATCATATTACAATAGAAGGAAGTAATTAAGTGATCCACCGCATAAGTGGATATTTGTATTTTGATGATTTGCGATAAAAGTAATAACGTATCCATAACTTGTGTTCATACAAAACATAAAGCTTATTCTGTCTAGAACACATGTGCCAAGTCTTATTTACATAACTTTACAAATGTTTGATATACGAGCTATTGTATATCTGCATGTGTCGTGGCCGCCATCGCCCCGGACAGAGCAAAACTCATTACCTTAGCCCATCGGTCAGTAACAACACATTAAAAGAAACTTGTTTTTACATGATGACTAAAGAATGTAATTGAGCTTCACTTAGACCAAAGTCACATATGTGCTTTAGTCGCCATTTTGAAAAATGGTGACGGTTACAGTTTTGTCTTCAAACATGTTTGTGAAGGCTACATATAACATAAAATAACATGAAGAATCTAAATTGAAAGATATGATTGGGAACTTCTATAAACAGGGGAAAAATTGTAAGTTATTAGATGAGCGTAGCGAATGTATCAAGCAATTCAAATGGTTCATTCTCTAAATGCGCGAATTTTGTTCGTCGCACACCGGTCAAACGGTTCGACGGATTTGACCAAAATTTTAAACCAACACTCTTTAATACTCAAATTGACGATTGAACAGAAAAAGATGAACAGAAAAATCCGTCAAGATGACAACCTACAAAAAATAAATTACCGAAAACATTAATTAAGTTTTAATTTCTGTTAATTGAAACTTACAGACGTATTTAAAATGTTTGCGGTTCGTGGTAGAATGGCCCATTCTAAGTAACCCATGTTTAGTCTGAAAAAGGAGACCCTGTTCAAAATGTTTCGTTCTACTTATCATACCGTTATCATCAAATAGTGATGGTGATGGATAACAGCCAAGAGTTGCTCTATCGCATTTGACTGTTTATCATCATGGGGGTCGTCATAAGGAGAGTCCAGCAGAAGAAGGGCAAATTGCAGAGAGGAGAAGGGGGGGGGGGGGGGAACAGGGTCTCCTTTTTCAGACTAAACATGGGTTACTTAGAATGGGCCATTCTACCACGAACCCAAAACATTTTAAATCGTCTGTAAGTTTCAATTAACAGAAATTAAAACTTAAATGTTTCCGGTAATTTATTTTTTTGTAGGTTGTCATCTTGACGGATTTTTCTGTTCATCTTGACATCGTCAATTTGAGTATTAAAGAGTGTTGGTTTAAAATTCTGGTCAAATCCGTCGAACCGTTTGACCGGTGTGCGACGAACAAAATTCGCGCATTTAGAGAATGAACCATTTGAATTGATTGATACATTCGCTACGCTCATCTAATTACTTACAATTTTTCCCCTGTTTATAGAAGTTCCCAATCATATCTTTCAATTAAGATTCTTCATGTTATTTTATGTTATATGTAGCCTTCACAAAGTATGTTTGAAGACAAAACTGTAACCGTCGCCATTTTTCAAAATGGCGACTAAAGCACATACGTGACTTTGGTCTAAGTGAAGCTCAATTACATTCTTTAGTCATCATGTAAAAACAAGTTTCTTTTAATGTGTTGTTACTGACCGATGGGCTAATGTAATGAGTTTTGCTCTGTCCGGGGCGATGGCGGCCACGACACATGCAGATATACAATAGCTCGTATCTCAAACATTTTTAAAGTTATGTAAATAAGACTTGGCACGTGTGTTTTAGACAGAATAAGCTTTATGTTTTGTATGAACACAAGTTATGGATACGTTATTACTTTTATCGCAAATCATCAAAATACAAATATCCACTTATGCGGTGGATCACTTAATTACTTCCTTCTATTGTAATATGATGAATTACTAAAATTCCATACATTATTATTATTGATCATAATATTATCATTCATTTGACACCACTCACGTAATTTTATGTTACATAGAGCACTCAAAACAAGTGATTTAGTGTAATACCGTAATCGCCGACATTTTCCAAGATGGCGGCTAACGCACAAGGCGGATTTTAGCGGACCCGAAGTATGTTATATAAAATGATATTTGTAAGCGAACCTGAACAAATCAGCTTTCTCCTAATTTTGTCCGGGTTAAAACCTAAAATTCCTCCTCTATATCTGGTTTTCAAATTTGAAGGAAATTCACAAACATTCTAGTTTCATTGCTACAATCCCACATTGCTATTTACGCCTGCCACCCATATTTATAAAGAATAGGTTTCTACTTTTTTTATGGCTTATTGAGGGCCTTGTCAATAGCTGCATTTCTTTAATAAATGCACACAAAACTAATGGAATCAACTTGCCAAAGAGCGTCCTCGTTCGTTCAATGTTCCGTGACAAACGTATTTGCCGAGCACTTTATGGGCCGTTTACATAAATTCTAGTGATTATTGACTAACCCCCGTGTCTAAGCCACAGACTTCTTTCATTGGCTGGGAGGGAGAATACTGCGCTCTGATTGGCTGTGACTAAGGTTTCTCTTGACTTGACTAAGGAATTGAAATATGTTGAATTTCTTAGTCAAGTCAAGACAAACCTTAGTCACAGCCAATCAGAGCGCAGTATTCTCACTCATAGCCAATGAAAGAAGCCTGTGGCTTAGTCAACTGGGCTAGTCACTAATTACTAGTCATTTATGTAAACGGCCCATTACGGAAAATGTCTTCCGCTTAATTCATTTCCGCCCCCTTAAGTAACACCATCTAGCGGCAAACTTGCAAAACCCCAACGTCCCCACGCAGCAAGCAGTCTATCGCGGATTGACCCGTCGAGAAGGCTGTGCGCTCACTTGAAATGGGCAAATAACACAGGCGGGAATAGGAGTTTCTAATGCGACTTTCTGCCATTGGCAGCGCTAGCAATACTAAAAGGTCCAAATTAGCATGTAAATTGCCCATTTCAAAATGGCTTCAAATCGCTACGCTTGCTACTGAGTGGAAGGTTGGGGGACTGGTGATCTAGCGGTAGCCTACTATAGCCACAGATAACTAATTGCTATAGCTGTTGAATATCATTGGTTCAAGGCATAGAGATAGTAATGTGTATGGTTCAAGATCTGCACCTTAGTCGATACAGAAGTTCTGGCAGTGTCGATAAAAAAAGTTCTCGGAAACTTCTTTATCAACTCTGGGTACCTAGTTACTTGTTTCAAGAATGAACGACACTTTACATTAACCCATCTATATATGAAGTTAGGCTATTATATTTTAATTTTAAGCCTAGGACTGTTTCATTCAATATATACTGCCGCACAGATGACGCTCAGAGTCATAAAAGAATGCCTCGACCACCATCTGGTTGCTCGGATCTCGGATAGGCCTATAATAAAATAACACAACCCTGGTGAATAAATATAGGTATTGTGATATTTTGGAATAGTTGAATCAATGCCAGTATTCGCACTGTGACTGAGGAAAACCTTGTAACAAGCCTTCAGTCAGGATTGCCCATGTGTGGCGGGCATCGTACTGGCGACCTCCAGAGTCTTTGTATTTGTATTTGTATTTATTTTGCAGCTGTTAAATTACATTTTATACGGTGTAACAAGTACAACCATTGTAGCTTTAGCATTGTCATTACTTTACATAAAAACATACACTTGTTCATGTAGTTAGTTAAAAGCTAGGTTTAAAGGATGGACTTAAACTATAATAAAAACCACTACTTGCAGAGTTTGTACCACACTAACAGTCATACCAAGAATTTCTTACAAGCAAGGCATAACATACAATTTAGTGTATAATACTAGACTAGTGCAGATGCATACAAATGTACGCACCACATCATTAATAAATAATAATTAATACTAGGCTGGTTGTTCTATACCAGCTATACAAAATTAATAAGACAGAGCATACACAGACACAACATATTACTAATACTAGGTAGAAGTAGGGAGAAAGGCTATCAGCTGTAGTCCTATTATGTTTATTATTTATTAAAGTCTCCAATTTTGAAGATTCCCATTTCTAATAAATACCGATGCAATTCTCTTTTAAATACGTTAAAGCCCGCAATATTTTTGATGTCCTCTGGCAGGTAGTTAAGAATCCTTTTTCCTGCTCGACTTGGTGCCTTATCCCCAAGCTTCAGTCTGCTTGCTGGTATGAATACATTTTTCCTGGTCCGTGTATTGTATTGGTTATTGCCGGTGTTCCTAATACTGGTGTGGTAGTGGTGTTTTCGCATAAAAAGTATAGTTTATATATATATATATATATATGTCTACGAAAACTTACGTCTCAACATATATATATAAATGGCTGGTACCGTAAGTATTTCCAGTGTCTTACAATAATGTTAGTACGATAAGTTTTTTTTTACCCACTATGTACCTTAATGCTCTTTTTTGCAGCCTAAAAAATTGATTCGTATTTTTCTTATTACTGTTCCCGCAGATTACAATTCCGTTATTAATATGCGATTCAACCAATGCATAGTAGGCAGTTTTCAAAAGATTGCAGCTACAATACTGTTTTAATTGCCTTATGAAATATATACCAGAACAAATTTTAACAGCCATATACTCGACATGCTTGTTCCATGAAAGATTTTCATCAACCTTTTGCCCTACAGGAATTCTGCCACTGTCACTCTATCAATTCTGCTATCACCTATATACATATCTATTTCCCTGTCGTCTACACCACCTGGGTTAAATAGCATAACGCAGGTCTTCTTGCAGATGTTTTCAAATTGTTGAACTATATTGGTTCTAAATACGCCTCTGTCTCTAAATCTCCGACTCTCTTATTGGCGAAAGTTAGTGTGGAGTCATCTGCGAACAGATGACATGTCCCAGCCGAATATACCTGGTATATTGTTAATATTATATAGATTGAAAAATAAGAGCCCATTAACAGAACCCTGCGGGACGCCATGTTTCACCTCCTGTGTGGTTGATTTAAAATTTGACATTTGTCCTCGTCTATCATTAGCTATATTTCATTTCTACGTAGTGGGTAAGACTTGGGTACGACCAAATCCAGTGCCACTCCTCTAACCCCATAGCGTTCTATTCTTTTTTCAAGGATGTTGTAATGAACGCAATCAAAGGCCTTGGACAAGTCCATAAATACCGCCATTGTTACGTTTTCCCATCAATATTCTCAGTTACATTGTCAATAAAGCTCATCATAGCCGTTTCTGTTGATTTTTTTGACGAAGCTATGCTGTTCCTTTGATATTAAATGTATTGATTCTAGGAAGTTAGTTATTCTTTTATTACTAGGAAAACGCTCTGTTTGACGCGTTGATAAGCGAGCGCGTCCATATCTACGAACGTTCTGGCGAAAAGATCTAAAAGCTAATAAAAACTACAATTAACAACAATTCAAGAATGCGCATTACAAAAATGTTTCTAATTTCCATAGCTATTATACTTCCCGATATTGTTGGATGCAGTGCAATGTGCGTTGCTAAGAATTTTCGTCGTCATGTTTTCAACACGGTCCGCCACCGTTACTAACAGTTATTGACAGCAGTAGAAATGTGATTTTTGCCTCAAATACGTATCAGATCGCGTTTACATTAATATATTCGTGACCGGACAAAAATTTACTATAAGTTAAAGGCCAGGAGCTGATTCGCGTTTCGTACTCACTTTTTTCATTGAAAAACGCCAAAGTTATGTTTGAAGTGTTATTTTTATTGTTCAATGTTGAATTGCCTTTCTTTTGAAGTATTTTGTAATATTGTAGTTACTTTTAAAGAGTATTAAAATAATGATTGTTGAAGTTTTTATATTAAAAGTATACGCCTTCTTCCTTGTTCTCCGCTTCGTGTCCGGTGCAGTGCTGCCAATCTAGAATGTTAAAGGCCCACTAAACCCAAACATAAATGTCAAGTCATTAGACGCTGACGCTTTTACGTAAGTCAAATGAAAGAGTCCCACCCAATGGTTTTCAACATCTATAGTAGGCTAGATCGACAGTCCCCCAACCTTCCAAACAGTAGCAAACGTAGCGATTTGAAGCCATCTTGAAATTGGCAATTTACATGCTAATTTGGACCTTTTAGTACTGCTAGCGCTGCCAATGGCAAAAAGTCGCATTAAAAACTCCTATCCCCGCCTGTGTTATTTGCCAACTTCAAGATGGCATCAAAGTGCTACGCCTGCTGCTGCTAGCCTGGCGATCTAGCCTACTATAGATGTTGAAAATCATTGGTCCCACCGCTCAGCGAGGCTTCGTTCGCCCTACAGCGCAGGTTTCGTTTTGTCTGTGACGTAGACCGATAGGAGTTCGATCGTGTGGCTGATATCCCCATTAGAATTGAACCTACGTCTCACTTCCACGTCTCATAACTCACTCTGTTCCAGGGATCGCTTACCCCCGAGCTCACTTACCCCCCAGTACACCAGCTCTAGGGTACGACTACCACCCGGAAAACCAACTCTAGTGTACAATTACCCTCCTGGTAAACCAGCTCTAGGGTACAAATACCCCAACCAGGGATCAACTACCCCCAATAGAAGCAGAGGGGAATAAACGAGCCCTAGGGATGGTTAACCCCCAGTCTTATTTCTTAAATAACACATCCCAGGAGGGTACACGAGCCCTAGGGATGGTTGACCCCCAGTCTTATTTCTTAAATAACACATCCCAAGAGGGTACACGAGCCCTAGGGATGGTTTACCCCCAGTCTTATTTCTTAAATAACACATCCCAGGAGGGTACACGAGCCCTAGGGATGGTTTACCCCCAGTCTTATTTCTTAAATAACACATCCCAGGAGGGTACACGAGCCCTCGGGATGGTTGGTCCCAGTCTTATTTCTTAAAAAACACATCCCAAGAGGGTACACGAGCCCTAGGGATGGTTTACCCCCAGTCTTATTTCTTAAATAACACATCCCAGTAGGGTACATGAGCCCTAGGTATGGTTAACCCTCAGTCTTATATCTTTAATAACACATCCCAGGAGGGTACACGAGCCCTAGGGATGGTTAACCCCCCATCTTATTTCTTAAACTTCACATCCCAGGAGGGTACACGAGCCCTAGGGATGGTTGACCCCCAGTCTAATTTCTTAAACAACACGTACCAGGAGGGTACACGAGCCCTAGGGATGGTTGACCCCCAGTCTTATTTCTTAAATAACACATCCCAGTAGGGTACATGAGCCCTAGGGATGGTTGATCCCAGTCTTATTTCTTAAAAAACACATCCCAAGAGGGTACACGAGCCCTAGGGATGGTTGATCCCAGTCTTATTTCTTAAAAAACACATCCCAAGAGGGTACACGAGCCCTAGGGATGGTTTACCCCCAGTCTTATTTCTTAAATAACACATCCCAGTAGGGTACATGACTATGAGCCCTAGGTATGGTTAACCCTCAGTCTTATATCTTTAATAACACATCCCAGGAGGGTACACGAGCCCTAGGGATGGTTAACCCCCAATCTTATTTCTTAAACTTCACATCCCAGGAGGATACACGAGCCCTAGGGATGGTTGACCCCCAGTCTTATTTCTTAAACAACACGTACCAGGAGGGTACACGAGCCCTAGGGATGGTTTACCCCCAGTCTTATTTCTTAAATAACACATCCCAGGAGGGTACACGAGCCCAAGGGATGGTTGATCCCAGTCTTATTTCTTAAAAAACACATCCCAAGAGGGTACACGAGCCCTAGGGATGGTTTACCCCCAGTCTTATTTCTTAAATAACACATCCCAGTAGGGTACATGAGCCCTAGGTATGGTTAACCCTCAGTCTTATATCTTTAATAACACATCCCAGGAGGGTACACGAGCCCTAGGGATGGTTAACCCCCAATCTTATTTCTTAAACTTCACATCCCAGGAGGGTACACGAGCCCTAGGGATGGTTGACCCCCAGTCTTATTTCTTAAACAACACGTACCAGGAGGGTACACGAGCCCTAGGGATGGTTGACCCCCAGTCTTATTTCTTAAATAACACATCCCAGTAGGGTACATGAGCCCTAGGTATGGTTAACCCTCAGTCTTATATCTTTAATAACACATCCCAGGAGGGTACACGAGCCCTAGGGATGGTTAACCCCCAATCTTTTTTCTTAAACTACACACCCAAGGAGGGTACACGAGCCCTAGGGATGGTTGACCCCCAGTCTTATTTCTTAAACAACACGTACCAGGAGGGTACACGAGCCCTAGGGATGGTTGACCCCCAGTCTTATTTCTTAAACAACACGTGCCAGGAAGGTACTGTCCCTGGGGATGGTTGACCCTTGTCTTATTTCTTATATTACACATCACAGGAGGGTACACGAGCCCTAGGGATCAGTGGCGTAGCTACCGGGTGGCAGAGGGTGCAGTTGCATTCGGTCCCGGGCCCTCTCTCCAATTCCATGTTTGTCCCATTAATCGATGTATGGTTTTAACCTTATGACAATTTTCTATTGTTGCAAAATTATTGAGGCTACCAATTTACAATTATTTCGCTCTCATTGGGCAAGAAAAATTTGGCATTAGACTTAACATTTCAACATGCAAGAACAGGCTGGTGAAAAGAGTTTCAACAAATGAAAAATGTGAAGCTTGTTTCCATAAGGGAACAAAAGACAGAAATCCCCCTATTCAATTCCACAGAAACGACTCAAAGAGTAATCTTTGCTTGACTGCACTTGCTAACGAATTCGTCTATTTTTTACTATAATTAGTTATCTTATTAGCTTTTCTTGGACTTAAATAAATAAGTGACAAACAGACGGATTTGCCATGGTCAGGAAAAGTTATTTGGACTGATGGTTTTAGAAGAGGGTTGGTCAACAATTCAGTATTCGTTGCTCCTCGTTGGGTGTGGGCGCGTGTGTGAAATGAACTCTGAGTGTCCCCGTTCATCTTAGTGCTTTAACTGCAGTTAGTTCTACTTCTACATATTTTAAAAACTAATATTTGTTGGGTTATTGTGTATGATTGTGTCGTGTGGTTTGAGTTACTGAAATAAAGTAGGCCTATTAAGCCTATATACAAGTGAGTTAAAATTAAGTTTCAAACATGAACGTGTATAAACATGAAAGTGGCGCCATTAAAAAAAAGAAAAAAAAGAAAGTGATAAACGAGTCAAACAAATGTTACGTAAATTTAAACTTGGGAGTGACATTTTTATTTCAATTCTGAAAATGGTCTTCAAAAGAATAATGCAAATTATGTTTCGGTAAACTGAGGTGACTTTGACCCAATTTCACCGATTTTGTTACATAAATTCGTTATCTAATTAAAAAATTACAACACATCGATCTTAAGGGCGGAGGTGAGAATGATGTATCAAAATATCCGAAGATGTAACCTACGTGTAAATGTGTAGATAGACAGTCATGTATAACCATTTTAATAAAATCCAGTTGGGTTATGTTACAAATGTGAAAATGCCAGAGTACCTAACTTACTTATCAACTGTTCACCGTTCCGTACGTTGAAAGTTTGCAGGTAAGTTCATTTTATGAAAATTAACTACCCGCTAAGGACAGAACTTGGGAAATTCTTTCTCCACGAAGGATAAAATCCCTAGGGCTCGTGTACCCTCCTGGTATATGTTGTTTAAGAAATAATACTGGGGTCAACCATCCCTACGGCTCGTGTACCCTACTAGGATGTGTTATTTAAGAAATAAGACTGGGGATCAACCATCCCTAGGGCAGGCGTACCCTCCTGGTATATGTTGTTTAAGATATGAGACAGGGGGTCAACCATCCCTAGGGCTCGTGTACCCTACTGGGATGTGTTGTTTAAGAAATAAGACTGAGGGTAAACCATCCCTAGGGCTCGTGTACCCTACTGGTACGTGTTGTTTAAGAAATAAGACTGGGGGTAAACCATCCCTAGGGCTCGTATACCCTCCTGGGATGTGTTATTAAAGAAATAAGAGGGGAGGTAAACCATCCCTAAGGCTCGTGTACCCTACTGGTATGTGTTGTTTAAGAAATAAGACTGGGGGTAAACTATCCCTAGGGCTCATATACCCTCCTGGGATGTGTTGTTTAATAAATAAGACTGAGGGTAAACCATCCCTAGGGCTCATGTACCGTCCTGGGATGTGTTGTTTAAGAAATAACGCTGGGGGTCAACCATCCCTAGGGCTCATGTACCCTCCTGGGATGTGTTACTAAAGATATAAGACTGAGGGTTAACCATCCCTAGGGCACGTGTACCCCTTTTGGCTTATAGGGTATGGTAAACCAGCTCTGAGGGGGTACTTGTACACTAGGGTAGGTTTACCCTGGGGTTTATCGTTCACTAGAGGTGGTTTACCGGGGGGTATTCGTGCCCTAGGGCTGGTTTACCGGGGGGTAATCCAGCTCGGGGGTAAACGATCCCTGTTACACGCCATATCGCCATATTTAACGTGATTGGGTTGTCAAATCGATGCAACTTTAAAATGGTTATTTAATATGAAAAACTATTTGTATAGAAAATCACTGGAGCTTACAGATAAATCATAAATTAACAATTATGTACTACGCACATGATCAATATTGCAAAGGAATACAGAAAGAAGTAAGTACGAAACGCGAATCAGCTCCTGACCATAATTACCGTTTATATTACATTTACATTACCTACTCTTAAATATTTCCTATTTCCTAATTTGAACTGAATGATTTATTATTTTCGTTGAGTAGGTTTATGCGATAGGTACACACTTTTTGTCCCTAACACTTTATTATAATCACTATCATTAACCTATAGTTATTAAATTTTATAGTTCTAAAGAAGAAGTAAAGTATTAGGTAGTAAAATATAATATCAGCCTTGATGTAGTTTCGGTGGGGGGGGGGGGGGGTAGGGGGTAGGTAACCCCTTCCCCCCTAGCTACGCCACTGGGTGGGATCGCTAAGCTAGAAATCGGTGTGCAATGCTACATGGGTTTGCAATGGGTTTGCAATTGTCAGGGGGTCAGGGAACTAAAAGAACTCTAGTTGTTGATCCAATAGGGATTGCATTTGTCAATTGTGAATTGACTAAGCCAATAGCCCAGCTGGTGTGTCGGTCTATTGCACGCAAGAAGCCACGAATCCTGCTTATCCCTAGGCTCTATAGTCTACAGCCATGCCATTTCATCAGCATGCTGACTCAAACTGTCAGTATTCTCAGGACTTTCATTTATCCACAGTAAAACTCTAGGTTTGATTGTGTTGATGCATGGTCTTAGACTCCAGCACTGAAATGAAGTGTTTTGATGACAGACCAGCCCTGGTCTAGGTATAGCCTAGGCCTCCCTAGACTAGCCTATGCCGTGCCGATACTGTTTGGAAATACGCAACAGCTTTTTCTGTTCAATGCAAAATTGGCGCAAACTATTATTTTTCTAGCCTAGGCATTATATTTTTTGCCATTTCATTTCATGTTTGTTACGAATATAAAACTACAAAAATAAAACTTGGTTAGCCACAGTACCTAGGCTAGGCTAGACCTAGGTGCCTAGGCTAGGTCCAGTTATTGGTTAAATAAGTACGGCAGTATAACTTACGTTTTTTCATTTGTGTATCCAGTCCTGATAATTCGCCACTTAGTCCAAAAGTTTACGAGGAATTTTGCAGTTTTCTAAAAGTATATTTTGGTTTTTATCTAAACAAAATTTAGCAATTTACTACACGACAAATTTTGATGGAAGAGAAAATGGCGTCTTTCTAAAATGTTATATTGTTGTCGTCATAGTAACATGACAATCGTTCACCATAGAAAAAAAATAAAGTCTAGAAGGCAGTGGGATACTGTTCAAGGTACCTACCTTAGTCGATACAAAAGTTCTGGCAGTGTCGATAAAAAAAGTTCGCGGAAACTTCTTTATCAACTCTGAGTACCTAGTTACTTGTTTCAAGAATGAACGACACTTTACATTAACCCATCTATATATGAAGTTAGGCTATTGTATTTTAATTTTAAGTCTAGGACTGTTTCATTCAATATATACTGCCGCACAGATGACGCTCAGAGTCATAAAAGAATGCCTCGACCACCATCTGGTCGCTCGGATAGGCCTACAATAAAATAACACAACCCTGGTGAATAAATATAGGTATTGTGATATTTTGGAATAGTTGAATAAATGCCAGTATTCGCACTGTGACTGAGGAAAACCTTGTAACAAGCCTTCAGTCAGGATTGCCCATGTGTGGCGGGCATCGCACTGGCGACCTCCAGAGTCTTTGTATTTGTATTTGTATTTATTTTGCAGCTGTTAAATTACATTTTATACGGTTTAACAAGTACAACCATTGTAGCATTAGCATTGTCATTACTTTACATAAAAACATACAGTTGTTCATGTAGTTTGTTAAAAGCTAGGTTTAAAGGATGGACTTAAACTATAATAAAAACCACTACTTGCAGAGTTTGTACCACACTAACAGTCATACCAAGAATTTCTTACAAGCTAGGCATAACATACAATTTAGTGTATAATACTAGACTAGTGCAGATGCATACAAATGTATGCACCAGATCATTAATAATTAATAAATAATACTATATAGGCGTGTTGTTCTATACCAGCTATACAACATTAATTAGACAGAGCATACACAGACACAACATATAATTAATACTAGGTAGTAGTAGGGAGACAGGCTATCAGCTGTAGGCCAATTATGTTTATTAGTTATTAAAGTCTCCAATTTTGTAAATTTCCATTTCTTATTAATACCGACGCAATTCTCTTTTAAATACGTTTAAGTCCGCCATATTTTTTTTTTTTTAATCTGGTATGTAGTTAAGAAGCCTTTTTCCTGCTCGACTTGGTACCTTATCCCCAAGCTTCAGTCTGCCTGCTGGTATGAATACATTTTTCCTGGTCCGTGTATTGTATTGGTTATTGCCAGTGTTCCTAATACTGGTGTGGTAGTGGTGTTATCGCATAAAAAGTATAGTTATATATATATATATATATATATATATAAATGGCTGGTACCGTAAGTATTTCCAGTGTCTTAAAATAATGTTAGTACGATTTTTTTTTTTTTTTTACCCACTATGTACCTTAATGCTCTTTTTTGCAGCCTAAAAAATTAATTCGTATTTTTCTTACTACTGTTCCCGCAGATTACAATTCCGTTATTAATATGCGATTCAACCAATGCATAGTAGGCAGTTTTCAAAAGATTGCAGCTACAATACTGTTTTAATTGCCTTATGAAATATATACCAGAACAAATTTTAACAGCTGTATATACTCGACATGCTTGTTCCATGAAAGATTTTCATCAACCTAGTGCCCTACAGGAATTCTGCCACTGTCACTCTATCAATTCTGGTATCACCTATATACATATCTATTTCCCTATCGTCTACACCACCTGGGTTAAATAGCATAATGCAGGTCTTCTTGTCATTTACCTTAAGGCAGATGTTTTCAAATTGTTGAACGATATTGGTTCTAAATACGCCTCTGTCTCTAAATCTCTGACTCTTTGATTGGCAAAAGTTAGTGTAGAGTCATCTGCGAACAGATGACATGTCCCAGCCGAATGTATCTGGTATACATACATAGATTGAAAAATAAGAGCCCATTAACAGAACCCTGCGGGACGCCATGTTTCACCTCCTGTGTGGTTGATTAAAAATTTGACATTTGTCCTCGTCTATCATTAGCTATATTTCATTTCTACGTAGTGGGTAAGACTTGGGTACGTACAAATCCAGTGCCACTTCTCTAACCCCATAGCGTTCTATTCTTTTTTCAAGGATGTTGTGATGAACGCAATCAAAGGCCTTGGACAAGTCCATAAATACCGCCATTGTTACGTTTTTCCATCAATATTCTCAGTTACATTGTCAATAAAGCTCGTCATAGCCGTTTCTGTTGATTTTTTCGACGAAAGCTATGCTGTTACTTTGATATTAAATGTCTTGATTCTAGAAAGCTAGTTATTCTTTTATTACTAGGAAAACGCTCTGTTTGACGCGTTGATAAGCGTGCGCGTCCATATCTACGAACGTTCTGGCGAAAAGATCTAAAAGCTAATAAAAACAACAATTAACAACCAGTTAAGAATGCGCATTACAAAAATTTTTCTAATTTCCATAGCTATTATACTTCCCGATATTGTTGGATGCAGTGCAATTGCTGAGGATTTTCGTGGTCATGTTTTCAACACGGTCCGCAACCGTTACTAACAGTTATTGACAGCAATAGAAATGTTATTTCTGCTTTAAATACGTATTATATTGCGTTTACATTAGTATATTCGTGACCGGACAAAAATTGACTATAAGATAGCTTCCTCACATTTTGCTGTTACTGTGTTTCAGAAATATATTTTCGAGTAACTTTTGTGTAACTTTGCCAATATTTATCAAATCGCCATAAAATGAACATATTCGTGACCGGAAAAAGCTTTAGAAAAATATGGCTTTCTCACATTTTGCCGCCATTTTGGTCAGAAAAAAAATTTGCAGTTACTATGGTGTAACTTTGTAACTTTTCGAACGATTTTGCCTCAAAACTATACACCTTCGGATGGTCCAAATTTCAAGTTGATCGGACTTTCCGTTCGACCGCTGTCGACAGACATAAAAAAAAAAAAAAAAAAAAAAAAACTTAACGAAGTGCCGTAAGAGTCTAGTGGAGACGCTCGCTTCGCTTGCTTAAAAATTCTGATTCAAAGATCTTAGAGAAAGTTGGTAAAATTGATACTGGTCTATTATTGCCAACCCCCTTCGTTCTTTTTTGGTATGGGCACTACTTTTGCGATTTTTAGTTTTTCAGGAAATTTTCCTTCCAAGAATGAAAAATCAAAAATTTACTAGATGTGTTAATGGTTTTAGTAATTGTTTAGCACATTCTTTAATGACGAGTGGTGATACTCCATCATACCCATGATTGTTTTGTTTTTCATCTGGGATATGATTTTGCTCACTTCATGTTCAGCTGCTAACACTGAGAATCTCTATCGGTTTCTTCATCCTTGTAGAATATGACTGTTTTTTGACTGTAGTAAAATCCAGTCCTATAAATAATCAAGTGAGTTGTGAAGGTCACTTTTAATTTGTATTTGCACTATAACGTTCAATAATCAATACATACGCGTTTCCGAAATTTAAAAATTGCTTGACATTGTTTAATTATTTTTTTATTCAAATGTGTTGGATATTGAAACTAAATGAAAATACATCACTGTAATTATGTAAAAATAAGCAAAGGAAACTAATTTTGTTTGTCTCTGATTGAAGAAAACATAAGTTACTGGATCAGCATTTTTGTCTCTTGGCGTCTAGCGGCGGAAAGCAAATTAATGGGAGGCCAGAAAAGATTTCTTGGTGAATTAGCTTGTTCGATGAAATACTATTAATTTGCCGACATGACCAAGAGTCCACTGGTTGGTTTGAATATATAAATAGGTCAAAACAAAATAAAGGTAGGAAAATTTCAGGGAGGTCCGGACCTATTCAGGCCGCACCGTATAACCGCGCCTGGTAAACCTGTTAAAATTAAGAAGTCAAAAACCATTTCATGAAAATATGCACTTTTGTTTCATGAAAGAGAAAATAGTGGAATTCGCTGAAGCCGAAAGATGCAAGATGAATACTAACCCAGCAAACACAAAAATGCGATTCGGTAACGAACCACTGCCGGATCGCTACCACCAATGCCGGTTTACTGCCGGGTGCCGATAGCCTAATTTATTGACTGCCGTTCCGGCAGCGGATCGTCACCGTGGTTTTCTGGTCATCGGTCATGTTGCTGTATGTGTTGTTTTCCGGCGCCGGATCGTTACCGATCCGGCACTAAAGTCGAGCATACGTATCAACGCTGATTTGACTGCCGGTTCGCTACCGAACTGTCGACGGTTTAGTGCCGTAGCGGTAATGACAATTCGGCAGCAGTTCGGTACCAGAACGGCGACACATTTCTGCATGTGGAAGATAAATTCGTCGCCAACGCAGTCGCAACACGCATCGCATGTGGAAGGAAGCATTGGGTTGCAGTGTCCAGTGTCAGTGTCCTGCAATTTGCATTTGCATTTCTCGAAAGAAGCGTTAAGGTAAGACAATTATGTACTATATTATACATTGCTTCAAAAATTATATTGGGGTGAATTAATATCAAAACATGAGTAGGCCTCAGGCTAGATTAGTGCAAGTTGCGCCGCCTTGCACATGCACATGCCTAGGCTAGGCCTATATTGCATGGAACCTAATAACACGATCAGGCTAGGCCTATCCTATTTGTGAAATACAGTCTTTAATTCTGCAAAGTGAACAATGTTGTACCTAGGCTTCGGGTTTATGTTTAACTAGTCCTAATCCAATAAAGTAACCTGGGGCTAGGTAGGCCTAGGGCCTACCTAACCTAACTTTCTGGGTGGGGCTAAACTTGGCAATTAGCCTACAAGTAGGCCTAGGCCTATAGTAAGATGTAAAAATAGGTAGGCTAGCAAACCTAGCTAAATAAAATATTTACTACTTTTACCCCATTGTACCTCAGTCTCAGACCTATATATTAAGGCTAGGCCTAAAATTGAACGAGGATTAGCTTTTCCATTCTTACGTCCGAACGTAAGAATTAGTAAAAATTAATCTTACTCTAAGTGTTTTCATTGGCTTGCTCATCATGTGATCGAACGTAAGATTAGCAGAAGGTTATTGATATGTTGTTTGAAGCGTATTGTTGTATTGATAGGCTACTAGATGTTGCTACGTTCAGCCATTTGTTTGTAGTTAGTTGGAGATGAAGTGAGTGCAAGCAGACAATGCTACTGCTAGGCCTAAGTGGTGATACAGATATCACATGATGTGAGTGCAAGCAGTGATATGATCACAGCGTGCCTCTGCGTTCTGACTTCCACCATCTCTTGCAGCTTTCTGAAGTAGGCCTAGTTGTGAACTCAAAACTTGTTTCGTACTTTGCGTCATTTTTGACGTATTCTTATTTGGTTGTGAACAACGACGTGTAAATTATTTTACGGGCCGAGCTGAAGAGACCGGCCCGCGCAACGCTCCTTGTTGCAACCTGCAACGTTCACAACTACATAACAAAACGTTAAAAATTACGTAGGCCCACTGTGGAAGTTGTCACATCTATATTAAAAAACATTAAAAATTACGTATTTACACGTATCGTTTAAAAAAGTATTGAGTTTTCACAACCGTAAGAGATTGTGGAAGTCAGAACTTGGAGGCGCGCTGTGATTGAATCACTGGCTTGCTTTCTATCACCACGTAGGCTACGTTTACAGCTACGCGTTGCGAGCGAAGCGAGGGTGCGAGCTCCAATCAGCGGCCGAGTTTGTAACTTCTTTGCATGAAACTCGGCCGCTGATTGGAGCTCGCGCCCTCGCTTCGCTCGCAACGCGTAGCTGTAAACGTACCATTATGCTACGTTTACAGCTACGCGTTGCGAGCGAAGCGAGGGCGCGAGCTCCAATCAGCGGCCGAGTTTGTAACTTCTTTGCATGAAACTCGGCCGCTGATTGGAGCTCGCGCCCTCGCTTCGCTCGCAACGCGTAGCTGTAAACCCACCATTAGACATAGATAGTGTTCCTCATTTTTATGCTCGATACGTGGCTACGCCAAAAATAGGTGGTTCATATGTCCCAAAAATAAATCACTGTCTGCGTGTACTCACTTCGTCTAGAGATGGGCACATTTTATTGGTGTATCGATACAAAATATCGGCTTTTTAGCCGCGCATTGCATCGATATAGGCCTATCCTATCAACACGATGTATATAGGCCTATAGGCTACCTACATTTTTACTAAAAGAACTTTTGCTGGAAAAAAAATTTTAGAGAACACTCGCTCGTCTTTGGCCGCTCCGCACTTACTTCCTACTTCCGCTTAGTCGATAAAATAGTTTGACTTAGGGTTGAGTGGAACTCCGAACTTCAAGTCAATTCAAATTTTGATTTGATATGTCAGCTCATACAGTATCGATAAACCGATGTATCTGTCTGATCGTGTGTCTGACTTCAATAATATCGATACAGAATCGATATTTATGTTTATATCGGTTTCGATATATCGATACTTTTGGCCCATCTCTACACACATGCTACTGAATTATATTAGGCCTAACCAATTAATCATGTAGTAGTCCAGCCTACTTTATTAAATAGGCTATAATGTATGGATATGACTCGCTAGTTAAGTAAGCTGGCTGATGAAGGTTAGGCTAATGTTTCTTCATTTTCAGGTACCGTACCTGCCTTCATGCCGGAGTAATGTTCCTGCGTCTAGTGGAGAAGCTAGCAACAAAAAACCAAGGTAGGCTTAATATAATCTGACATGACATTCTACTTTGATCATTTATCAATTATGTACCAACTGCAAGATATCCAGGCTTAAACACTTAGGTCGGAATTCATAGTCGGCCCTTACACCTAGGGGCACCCATTGTTGCTATGGATTTGTTTTGTTTATGGGAAATAACATGGAAACAACTGTTACCTTGGTAACAATGGGCGCCCCTAGGTGTAGGGGCCGACTATGAATTCCAACCTAAGTGTCAATTGTGATTTCTACCATTAAAAGCATGTTGTCTATCCTCATTTTTTTTTAATTTACCATATAACTAAATTTTATAGATTAGTATTAACTACTGTACTCAGTTATATTTTTATACATGGCAAGTAATATTATTAACAAGTTAATGATTTTATACTCATGTTCATTTTAGAACTAAATTTTATAGATTAGTATTACTGTAGGCCTACTCAGTATTGTTCTGGCAGGACCCTGAGACCCTTATGTTCCATGCGCATGTGTGTGCTCTCATTTCAATGTATGTTTCTTTAGTTGCAGTAAGGCGCAATGCTGGACACAATGATGTAACATCAGAAATGGTGGAGGATGAAGTTAAATATTGGCTTCATCGAAGCAAAGACCAGCGGACGTATGAAAAGCTACAAGAACAGGACACCGTGTAAACAACAGCTGTTCAACAACCAGAAGTAGTCCTAGAGAATGAAGGACAGGAAGATTCTCAAAATGCATACGAAATTGCCAATGCGCATAGCAGCGAGGTAGAAGGGCATACGGATGACATGAACCTCCTCGACTACGAACCCGAGAAATAGTGCACTGTTGTTGATTTTCGTGATATGTGGACTTAGATAATCTTCGTTGTGTGTTTCAATCTTGAAAATTGTGTAAAACAAAAATTACGTGAAAATCGCTGGAGCTTCAAGTTGATAGAACTTACTTTTTAGTGTTATCAATATGCATATCATTCATTAGTGATTTCACTCCTGATTATTCTCTCACATTTTGTTCTTAATATTGTACTTGTTCCATTATGTCCGATCTGTGTCTATGATATGTAAGCAATTTATTATATTTCCGTCTCTATGTAATGTATGCACAAAGATCAAGTATGTTGTATTTGAGGCCACAGTATTGAACACTGAACAGTAGGTATGTACATTTTATTAGGAATCCGGATACACAACGATGAAATTAAAATTTTCGATAATCGAAATTTAACTGCATTATCGACCGATAATATGGAACAATAATGTTTTCAAACACGCGAAGCGCCTAACCGAGCGCATAACTATGTAGCTATATTGCTTGGACACATCTCATGTGACACTGTTGAGAGTTATCACATAATTACGGGGCACGTGTGCCAGTATTTAGGTGGTATCTTTTCAGAAAACAAACCATTCGATAATATTTTTATGATCGATAATTGAAATTTTATTGAATAGGGCCTATCAAATATCGAACGATAATATCGATTATCGTGTGCATCCCTAATTTATTATTCCTATTCGACAAAATTCTAGGGCCTAGACTGATAGTAATTTAACGATAGTGATATGCTTTGACTTGTTTATTTTCATTTTTATTTTATGCCCTAATTTATGATATTGTTATTTGACAAAACTCTAGGGCCTGGACTGATAGTAGTTAAAACTATAGTGGTATGCTTTGTCGAGGACTTGTTTCTTTTCATTTTTATTTTATGTGAAGAACCTTTGTATTTTATTGTTTGTTATTGTTTAATTTTTTTTACGCAATATTACTGACACTTAAATAAGCCTACTGGTAATTTTCAACCTGAGGGTTAATGATGTGTTTTTATATTGTTTCGCTATGTTGTGTTGTACGTTGTATGTGTATTGTATTGATGTATGCGTTGTATTGATTGAGGTAACATGTATTTCACTTGTGCAATAAATTGCAAATTGTATATCAAAATTATGGTGTATGGTGCAAATATTTCACCTGAAAGACCATCCCAATCACAGGGGGGGGGGGGGGGGTACTGGTTTACCTATACGGCACTGTTGCACTGCCGGTTTACTGCCGAAGTAGCAACGGTAAGCTAAGAATTGAATGTGCCGATTGTCGCCGGTACAACACCGGATCGTTGACGGGTGGACGATATAACGTAGTTGCTTTGATACCGATTATCTAACGTTTCACTGACGATCTGCTGCCGCAACCCGCTACTGGATCGCTAACATCAAATGGGACACTTTTTCACCGATCCGGTGACGTGCTGTGTTAACGGTCCGGCATCCCCAGTAAAGAAAACTGAATGCCGTTTCGGTGCCGACGTGACGATTTGTGTTTGCTGGGAAATTAAATACTTTGTTACAGGTCTACCAAGTAGTAGTAGTTTTCTACTAGTAAGTAGAAAATTAAGTTGGTTTGTTACCATTTGACTCGGTTATGTCTTAAGCACGAGAATACTTACGTTGGGCCAACTTTTCACTGTTCGTATTTGGAGAGCAACTTTGACATATTATCTTCCCTGCGCTCAGAAGGTACCACGAGACTCCCGGGGGATTGTACTTCCTATCTACCTCTCCACACAGATGCAACAAGGGTCAAAGCTCCTTCCAATCTTACTACGTTGCACAAACATGCCGACACTTGCATTTCATAGCCAGAGCTAGACAACTTTGAGAAATGCCACCTTGCTATTGCTAGCCGGGAGTAACTCGAGAATAGTTACTACCAAACCAACACTGACACCTAATGCTATAAAATACAACACTTCGAAAGTACATCACGTCACTAAAATAAATTTAAATACAAACCCATAATAACATAGTGTGCCCTCTTCAGGCGACAAAGAAGTATATTAGAATGTTTGGATAGTTGGGACGAATGTCCGAGGGCAATCCAGCATTCTCAATTGTGACTTATTATAGATAAGTTTGAAATAGACCTTCAGTCAGGATTGCCGGCGACAGTAATCGAATCGGGGACCTTCCAAATGAGAGTATCGAGCATAGCCAATCAGGGGCGTAGCGAGGGGGGGATCAGTGTCCGATCCCCCCCCGAAATAAAAAAAAAATGTATTTTAAAAACGCAATTAAACTTTTATTTGTAGATTATAATTACCATTATAATTCCATTAAAAACCTATTTCTCGAATAATTATAAATCCAATGCTTCTAATAGGTCCGAAACAAATTACAGTTTGTCGGCTGCAAACTTCTCTGTATTCCGGAAAAACAGACATCCAACCGCTCCCCCACCCCTTTCGGCAATGTTTTTTAAGTTTTAAGGGTAACCACCCATCCTGGAATAACTGGAACAGTCTCGTTTTTGAAGGGGATGTCCCGTGTCCTGACTTCACGCTGCCCATGGACGACAAAAATTCCGGTTTTGAGGCAACGTTTACACAACATCTAAAAATTAGCAAAATACGAATCAAATTCGCCTTAAAACTAGTTTCGGCACCTAAAATTAACAGATTCAAAAAATTTGCGCCTTCGGCGAAATTGCCTCCCGCGGCTGGGGCTTCGCCCCAGACCCCAGCTGATCCACGCCACCTCGTTTTCGGAAATAGTCATCCACCCCCCGAACCAAAATCCTGGCTACGCCCCTGTAGCCAATAGTGAGACTCAAACCTGTCGCCGATATCTTCAGCTTCCTGAGTTAACTGTTACTTAAACGAGTCGATTGGGTATCAAACTGTTAGATCGAATCACGTTTTAACTTCAATCGCAAGAGAACTAACAATAATCTTATCAAATAAATGCCTATGTAAGTTGTTATCATTTGCTGCTCATCTGAGTGTTTATCTTCAATCACAAAATAATCATTAGAAAGGCTGAACAGTATGAAAAATGAAGCGAAAAATTATGGTACCAAAAATAAATTCTATTAAATAATTGGAAAAATTCTATTACAATACAAACTGAAACATGAATTTGGATATTTTCACATTAAATGTAATAATCCTACCAAGCTTATCATGGCGTAGTGCGCGAGATTTAAATCTAAACTGATGTACAACTCATTTGAAAGACATAGCGTGTTGGCCGCTGAGTCGCCAGTGTTGGGCGACGGAGCAACGCGCTTACTACGAAGTGTAGAACGTTGCCAAGAACAGAGATCGCCAGCAATAATATTGTCATAGTTAGTGGGAGCTGAGCTGTCGTCGCACGCAAGTTCGCTCGTAGCAAGCGTAAGCTACTTCGGTTATTTTTTTCTTACACTCAACGTTTGTAATTTTAGTTATTAAATAAATTAGAATTCATTTTGTTTTATTTAATCAAGAAAATAAAAACCACAGAAACAGAAAGTGAAAATATAATTGAAAAAAAGAGTTCTAGTGGAATTTCGAGAATGTTTTTCCGGCTTTTTGGGGATTGAGGTAATTCCTTAATAAGTGCCAGTTTCTTCGCAATTTTTGGATTTACTTCGACTTCAATATACACCAGTGGCGTGACGAACGCTGAACATTCTAGCTGTCTGCTGTGCTTCGAGAAACTACTCAATTGGGTAGGTTTATTTCCTCATCGACGAAATATATATATTGTATTACCTTAATTTAAGTACCATTTTCACTTCCTCAAATGGACTGGGCTGAATTATGTAGTGAATAGTTGTTATTATGTAACATTGAATTTAGGTTGATTTAACTGGCGGGGGGTGGGGGGAGGGGGAGGAGATAAAATTATCCCATTCGTTTCACCAGGAACAGGCTATGTGCTGATACCCCTCTGGTATATTTGACACATAACATGATCATCAATAGTTACGTCTAGTATTAGAAACTAAGTTTAATTAATAATTAGTGGTGTAATTGGGTTAAATATTGTATACGTATTACTTTTTTCATTTTTGTATTTGATTTTAATTATAAAGATGCTATTCTCCTTCCCTACCCAATCGACAAAAGGAAAACTATCCTGATCGGCAGAACAGTTGCGAAGTAATGTCCGAGGACTCCCATATGACGGGAACCTCTTCACTTTTTATTGCCGGGGGTGAGAAAAATAACTCTAACCCGTAACCCCCGAATTAGTATATCACGTTTTACCACTGAGGCACTATTATCGGCACATCAACTTTTGAATCAAAAGGTTAAAACGGCGGGCATTTTGAATATGCTTGATGAGCTTTAGTTTAGTTTAAAAAAAAATCAAGATCCAATTATATTCGAACCTAAGTAAAACGCTAATTCAAGCCTTAGCTCCACAACGCTTGTGAACATCCCAATAAAGCTCGAGTGTTCGGTCTTTACGACATAGTTAGTATAGTACGACATAGTAGTAAGTATAGTACCTACATCATTATGTTCATTTCATTCCGCACGCCGTTTTGGTTCGAGAGGATTATTCGCGTCAGAGCATTGCAAAGCCTCATCATCACGATTGTAATATTGTTGTAATATTTCTATTTTGTAATCTTTGTTTTTGTTTTTCTTCCGCACTGCCAAGACAGAATCCAGCTTACTTGATAAGAGGTATCTATTTATTTGTGTAGCCTTGCAGATATCATTCCAATCGCTCTACTTGATTCATTGGCCTGGGTATAATGACATCATCTCCAATATAAGGGTTCTAGTAGGTGAATTTGAACAAAATAAAAGCAACAAACATCAGCTCAAAATGACCTCGACCTTGAAAATATAATCTGATATTTGGAAATCAACCTGGCTATTGTTATTGTTGCTTATGCTTAATAGCCGTTTAACGATTGGCAATTCCATTCCGGTTATAGTAGGTTACACATTTCAGGGTGCACTGCCTCGCAATGTTGAGTAGCACGATATAAAAGACCTATGACTGAGGCTCAACTAGATTGTCGGGTGTGGGCAACGAATACACAACTGTGAGCAAGAACGCCAATCATAAGGAAGATGAAAACCGTTGCTCATCTTGTATTCTCATTGAATCAGAATCTTCTAACCTACCTTATCTGTTCAGTCACATCTACTAAATGTTGCTTGGTTTATTTTAAGCCAAAGATCGGTAATTGGGATGTTATTTAAGTCACTGGTTTAGTGGTTTAACAGTTATTCAGTTCCGTCGCTGTTTGTATGAGCTAGTGGAGAAAGTGCGTTGAGATCTCGAGCAGTAAGCACTTGCCATATAGATGTACCCACAGGGAGCACAAATAATATCTCGAAGTTTTCTTTTGTACAATATTATATTCACAAGCAGTTTATGTGTATATATATAAATATATATATATGGGATCATAGAAGCTTTGCGCTATGTAGAGGTATTTCGTTTTTAGGGTCTTTTTGGAAGTGAACATGTAGATTGTAATGTAAAGTTAAAGTCTGTGAAAATACAATCGGTCATAAGTCCTGAAAAATCTGCTCAGGATGTCAATATATTGTCAGGAATTTTATTGAAAACATACATTTCTATATTTTTGAAATGTTGATAGAATCAAGATGATTAATTTCCTGATTTTGTACTTTGTAAATCGTATTGCACAATATGCCAATATTATGACTGTAATAACAATATTATGTGTGTATTTAGAAATCTACTCCAGACGAGTTTTAATAAAATAAATTTTCTAAACCGAAAACTATTCATGATTTTGTTTTCGATGCACAATGTTTTAACATGAGGGTGGATCCATGGAGATAGAAAAACATGAAGCGTGCATCAGATCTTTGGTGCAGTATAGATGTAAATAAAGAATCTGTACTCCCAATCATTGGAAACACTGTTATAAGGATAAGGACAGCTCTCTCGACGCGTTTCTTGTGTTTCCGCAGACGACCTGTATCGCAACCGAATTGTTTTTTCCGGAGGAAACAAGACAATGAGGCTTCGAAAAAATACAAACAATCGAAGGCTAAATGATTGACAGCTTCAAATTTATTGGAATTTAGAAAGCGAAGTAAAATCCACATACAATGTTGAAGGACAATCATAACAAAAACAAACCCGCCGAAACGTGATTTCTTCTAAGTTACGTTTTTGTAGAAAGATTTAGATACTACACGAAAACCGTGAAAAAGTTCGTGAAAAATCTCAAAACAGTTATGTTCTCACGTTTCGTTACATTACTCGAAAGTGTGTTGAAGGGTTTTTATGCTTTACCGGCTTTTCGTCAGAAAATACCGTTCGCTGGGGTTACTAAGCGTGAAGCATTTATCTGACGTATCATTGAGACAGTTCTTGTTAACCTAAACGCCGAGAGATAAAACAGTGATTAGCTTTTGGACTTTCATACGCCTGACTAATCGCTAGTGACCTCTTCGTTACGCAATGCGCTTTGCCGCTTACTGTCTGATAGTGCTAATGGGAAATATGCCGTACTCTCAATGCATGCTAATGCTTGGAATCGGGACTATTTGTTTATCGGAGCGGCGTGTAGTTACCAAATGGTGTTAATGAAGTGACTACCAAATACTGGGGTCCTTGGTTCAATCCTAGGTTTTCAATTTATTTTTCAACTATCATCATCACCTTCATTTTTTAATCAAATGTCTATATTATAGAAAATACACGATAGTATAACATATATAATGTGTATTAATCACTAAAGGTACTATTTGTCTGAACCATAAGATGGAAAGTATGTTTTAATTAAAGAAGTTATTAAGCGAGCGTCTCCACTAGTCTCCACTTATGGCACTTCATTCTGATTTTTTGTTTTTTTTATATATATCTATATGTCTGTCGATAGCGGTCGAACAGAAAATCCGATCAACTTGAAATTTAGACCATCCACAAGCCTCGATGTGGATTGAAGGTATATAGTTTTGAGGTAAAATCGTTCAAAAAGTTACAAAGTTACAACATAGTTACTGCAACATTTTTTTTCTGAAACAAAATGGCGGCAAAATGTGAGATAGCCATATTTTTCTAAAGCTTTTTCCGGTTACGAATATGTTCATTTTATGGCGATTTGATAAATGTTGGCAAAGTTACACAAAAGTTACTCGAAAATATATTTCTGAAACACAGTAAAAGCAAAATGTGAGGTAGCTATCTTATAGTAAATTTTTGTCCGGTCACGAATATACTAAGGTAAACGCAATCTGATACGTATTAGAGGCAGAAATTACATTTCAAATTCTGTCAATAACTGTTAGTAACGGTGGCGGACCGTGTTGAAAAAACGACGACGAAAATTCTTAGCAACGCACATTGCACTGCATCCAACAATGTCGGGAAGTATAATAGCTATGGAAATTAGGAAAAATAATGCAATGCGCATTCTTGAATTGTTGTGAATTGTTGTTTTTATTAGTTTTCAGAACTTTTCGCCACAAAGTTCGTAGCTATTGACGCGCTCGCTTATCAACGCGTCAAACAGAGCGTTTTCCTAGTATAATAAATTCATAATAATATAATTTTCGTAATAAGAAATATATATATATATATATATATATAAATATATATACAGGAAAAGAGACTGGGTACACACCAAACATTACAATGAACATTAGGACTTACTAATTAATTAGGTACTTCAAACCAGGGGCGGACTGGGATAAAAAGACCCGGGATGCTGGGTTTCGGGGGGGCCCGCACGAGGCGGCGTGGCGCAGCTGGGGTTGGGGCGAAGCCCCAGCCGCCGGAGGCAAATACGCCGAAGTCGTAAACAATTTTTTGGGGTTGCATTGAATTTTATGGCCTAAAATGCGATTTTAGGGCGCGACTAACAGAAGCCACCCTGCCAGTAGCAAAATAATTTCAATTATATTCAATTAATTACATTGAATATGTACAATAAATATTACAATACATTCAATTATAATTTCAAAATAATACTTATTGAGTGGGGTTAAGATGTTTTTAGCAACATACAGAGAAGTATTTACATCATAGGAACTTTCTGGTGGCAGCCCGGGGGCCCGGAATGCCAAAGGGCTCGGATTTGCCCAGGGGCCCGGGATGCGATCGCATCCCGGCATCCCTAGCCAGTCCGCGCCTGCTTCAAACTCTGACACAGCTATAATGTCTAATAGTAGTAGTATATGGTGATATTTGGGCTTTACGCCTCATAATTGGGTAACGTTTATAATCGAGAGGGCTACACCTATTTCGAATAGTGGCATAGTTTTGTATAGCTGAACTTGGAAACTGTGAATACTTATATTAACAAAATAACCTAAATAGAATTCAAGGCTAATATGTTTCACATTGAGAAAGTGATGTTTGTCTTCATTTAACACTCATATGCTAAAGATACATGATTGATGTATTGATGCCTATAAGCGAGTGTCTAATAGACAATTGTGTTGCAACATAGTTTTGTTCGATGGTGGTGTCATGTTTTGCATTTCAGGATCCAGGGGAGCCCTACCTGTCGTACGAGACAACTATTAGAGCTTGTTAGTTAATTGGCTTCGTTTGCTCTACAACAATAACTACTACAAAAGGGCAATTTCTTCCAATATCCCCCTACGCTATAAGCTCAAGAGGGCAGGAGGGCAAGAGGGCATCAGCTTATCAATATAGCCTTCTGTTCCGTATTGGATGGGAGAAGGGGAAATAGAAATATAGTTAAAGCGTCCATCGTCTTCAGATTAGTATACACTTCGATAGGATTTGTGTAGTGTTGCCGTTTTTGTTTTTGTTTTTGTTAGCCCTGCAAGAAACAAAATTATGTGTTAAGAGCTGATGGAAGGTAATCAACAGAAAGACAAAGGTATACCAGAATAGAATCGACTTAATGATGTTATTTGACACCGGACAATAGAATGACACACAGTCCTCCACGTAAATAACACATGATTGGTTTTTCTTGAGATGATGGCCAGGTGTAGAGAGTCTGTGATACGATACATAATCACTCGACCACCTGACAAGCTCAAGAGCTGCATCCATATGTTAATATCCCTCTCGAGCAGAGCAATATGATACCACATTGATTGGTATAAACACAGAGACATTGAAGAAATAGTTTGATTGTTGAAGCCGTGATCGGGAGGGAGGGGAAAAGACGAAAGCAATTTAATATTTGTTTTTGTTCTATAACAAACCAATTGGCGACATTTGTAAAAAAAATCTTTGTACAATTAATTCTTAATTGATTCGAATTAAATCAGAAGAGTTTTTGGTATCAGGCACCACAAGGACTGTTAATCTTGGCTGCTGTTCTATCAATTCTCAAGATATCACATTTATATGGAGCACAGCCCTTGCTGTATGAACTGCATTAGTACGTATTGTTATGTAGATTCAATATTTTGATTATAGAAACGAATGATAATAATATAATAATATCAAACTTACACATTTAAAAGTACTTGTGAGATTAAAGGATGTGGTAACTAATCCAAGGTTGAGTTGGGTCTAAAAGAAGCATCACGCAGTTGTTATAGAGCGAAGGCATACATGCACAAAGGAAAACAAACAAAAAATAATTATCTCATTATCTTCATTAAAAGATACTAATAAAATGTATAAGAAAAAAATAATAATTCTGTATTGGACAAGATGTTTGAAGACTAGGTCAGTTTTCAAATAATTGCACTTCTTACAAATATGCTAACATGAGAAACTTTGCAAATCGCGGTAATTATGTCGACAAGAAAATATTGTTTTGCAATAATTGCCTTTTCAATATACTTTGCACCTTGGTATTCTCTAACAAGCCACTCCCTCTTGAACGATAACAACCTGCGGCAGTTAGGCAAGAAATAATGTAAGAAACGTAACAGATAAGAAAGTAAAGTTACATGAATAATGAATAATACAGATAAAGATGGCGCAGCGGCCATAGCACTTCCACTAGCGCCTGGGTCGCGGGTAAGATTCCCACCACCGGCAATCCTGACTGAAGATTCTTAGGGTTTCCTCATTTCCTCAGTCACGAGGTGAATTCTGGACTAAGTCCTAGAATCAGCTCTCGGGCAGTTCCATAATAATGGCCGTTTTACTTGCATGGGCCCAATTTTCCGTTCAAGATTGAATAATCATCATGTTGGACGTAAGATTAAAGCTATGTTCCGTTCAACTCTTCGCAGTCAATGTTGACTGTTTGAAACATCACATGTTCCATGTAACATGTGTTGCCTTAGGGTAGCTTTAATAACTACGCAAATAAAAATAACTTTTAAAAAGAGATGGCGGGCACTGAGCTCAAAGCGATCATCGCTCAGCCTTCATTGAAGTCATAATATGTGTACCCTGTTACGTCAAATTACCGTCTCAAAAGAATTCTGGTGAAACTGAAAGCCGGCATCAACTGAACCAAATAAGTTGTCTGTGACTGAACTCTGATATCAGTCCCTCAGTTCCTGGAAAGGCCATGAGGTTGTTGTTAACACCACTGTTTACCGTCCCCACAAAGTAAAAGTGATTGACCGAACAGTAAATACCGAGGAAGCAGCTTAGCTAATAGCACCGAGCACGTTAAAGCTGGTCGCAGTTTGTTCGCTTCCCACCATACTATCATATAGTAATTTGATTGCGATTTTGCTGTGCGATTCTTTACAGTGCAGATAAATGAGGAAAGCTGCTGAAGGGCTGAAATTGTCCTCTTCTTTATATAGGGGCTATACCCGCCACTGCCTTAACAGCTACCTTCACCCTTCCCCTCACATCTCATCGCAAGCCGAGTAGTTCAGCCATGCGATGTCACTCGTTGATGCTCGCACCATACCCTACCTTCACCCTACCCCTCACATCCCATCGCAAGCCGAGTAGTTCAGCCATGCTATGTCACTCATTGATGCTCGCACCATACCCTACCTTCACCCTACCCCTCACATCCCATCGCAAGCCGAGTAGTTCAGCCATGCTATGTCACTCGTTGATGCTCGCACCATACCCTACCTTCACCCTACCCCTCACATCCCATCGCAAGCCGAGTAGTTCAGCCATGCTATGTCACTCATTGATGCTCGCACCATACCCTACCTTCACCCTACCCCTCACATCCCATCGCAAGCCGAGTAGTTCAGCCATGCTATGTCACTCATTGATGCTCGCACCACACATCGACACTTTTACCTCGATCAACCTGCTATTTTATTCTTCTATATAACTTATAATATGAAATAATATTTATAGTTCAGATATTGTCTATGGTTTGTGGATCGATTGTTCGCTAAAAATCATCACTTGTTATAAATAAGATTTCTCGTATCAAACATGGAAAATTTAACAAATTTAAAAATGTAATTTAATTTTAATTTTATGACTAAAATTTGTTATGGAAAATTTAATTTTATGACTAGCCCGGTCCACATTATAAATTTTACGTCATCGTGTGTGGGTGGACTACCAGAATATCCCTTCGTTTTTGCTATTCGTGCTCGCATAAAATTCTATTCTTCAAGAATGTATGCCAAGACGTGCAATCGAAGTAAATCATAGAAACTGCTGATCAAACATTACGACGTTATCTTTATCTACAGCTTAAGATACACAAACCATACAAGGCTCGTTGATAAACATGTCAACAGTATAATATTTACAACCGTGTCTATCCTATATTACCTGTTGTGTAAGTTGTGTCGTACATATTTTTTTTAAATTATAAGTTATAACCAAGTCACAAAATGATATGAAATTTAGATGGTGTAGTTGTAAAATATATAACGAACCAACTTTGGTTAACATATAGTGTAATACATATGCGTTTGTTAGAATATTCTATACGGGTGGGGGTCTGGGGCCAAAGCCCCAGCCGCCGGAGGCCTCGTCGCCTAAGGCTAATTTTCTTCTTCTCCTTCATATTTTACGTTTTAAGCGCATGTAAACACGTTTCAGAATCGGAGCTAATTGCTTGACGTCTAGCCTACTGCCTACGCATAGTAAGTTTTATTTCTTGTTAAGCGAGCGTCTCCACTAGACTCTTATGGCACTTCGTTCTGTTTTTTTTTTGTTTTTTTTTTGTCTGTCGATAGCGGTCGAACGGAAAATCCGATCAACTTGAAATTTGGACCATCCACAAGCCTCGATGTGGATTGAAGGTGTATAGTTTTGAGGTAAAATCGTACGAAAAGTTACAAAGTTACACCATAGTTACTGCAAAATATTTTTCTGAAACAAAATGGCGGGAAAATGTGAGATAGACAGATTTTTCTACAGATTTTTTCCGGTCACGAATATGTTAATCTAATGGAGATCTGATAAGTATTGGCAAAGTTACACGAAAGTTACTCGAAAATATTTTTCTAAAACGCAGTAACGGCAAAATGTGAGGTGGCTATCTTATAGTCAATTTTTGTCCGGTCACGAATATACTAATGTAAACGCGATCCGATACGTATTAGAGGCAGAAATTACATTTCTTTTGCTGTCAATAAGTGTTAGTAACGGTGGCGGACCGTGTTGAAAACATGACCACGAAAATTCTTAGCAACGCACATTGCACTGCATACAATACAACAATGTCGGAAAGTATAGTAGCCATTGAAATAAGAACAATTTTTGCAATGCGCATTCTTGAATTGTTGTTAATTGTTGTTCGTATTAGCATTGAAAACTTTTCGCCAGAAAGTTCGTAGATATTGACGCGCTCGCTTATCAACGCGTCAAACAGAGCGTTTTCCTAGTAATCATTAGTGTCACTAGGAAGCAAGATCATAAATGTAATCATGAGAAAACTGTAATTTCCTCCCTCCTCATTTTATTCCTCCTCTCACTGAACACTTTTTTATGGCAAGAGGAGGGGGTTAGAACTCCCCTTGTACATGCCAAAAGTAAATGAACTTCTTATGATTCTAGCACAGATCAGATAACTAATTCACTACATGGCTTCTAGGTTCAGAGATGCTGGCTTGCCGTGTTCTGGTGTTAGCCATGTTGGCACAGACCTACGCCAGCGCGTACTTCCCCATCAAGGCGAAGAAGAAATGCATACACACTAAGATACACAAACTGCTAGCAGCTGACTGTCATGACTTGAATCTGGAGGTCGTACCACAGTATCTGCACTCGGACGTCGAGGTAAGGCCGTTGTATACCCACTTACGCGTTAACAATAATTGTCTTAATTCACTCGAATTCTCATTTCTCTATTAAGTAATTATTTACTTAAATGTATCAATTTTCTAAATGCTGTTTGGGATATTCATCGCACTTTTCTCGTTCTTCCTCTTTGTCTCGTCCCACGAAAGTAATGTAGGTAGGCCTACTGGTGTTTTTTATACCATGTTAGTTTATGGATAAGTAAAACTCTTTATTTTAATTTATTGTTTAATGACCTTCTTCAAAATGAGTTATTATACGATTTTTTTAAATTAAAATATGGATGAAGCCTCATAGCAATTAAGTTAAAGTTAACTATTTTTGGAATTTGACTGCCTGGGGCAATTTTATTGAATCATTTGTAATGTAGATTCATTGTTGGCATGAAGATGACATACTTATTTAACTTCTACCTATTATATTTATTAAGCGAGCGAAGCGAGCAACTCCACTTGACTCTTATGGCACTTCGTTCTGTTTTTGTTGTTTGTTTTGTTTTTTTTTGTTTTTTATGTCTGTCGATAGTGGTCGAACGGAAAGTCCGATCAACTTGAAATTTGGACCATCCACAAGCTTCGATGTGGGTTGGTGGTGTATAATTGTGAGGCAAAATCGTTTGAAAAGTTACAAAGTTACACCATAGTTACTGCAAAATATTTTTCTGAAACAAAATGGCGGCAACATGTGAGATAACCATATTTTTCTACAAATTGTTCCGGTCACGAATATATTGGCAAAGTAACACAAAAGTTACTCGAAAATATTTTTCTGAAACACAGAAACAACAGAATGTAAGATGGCTATATCTTATAGTAAATTTTTGGCCGGTCACGAATATACTAATGTAAACGCAATCTGGTACTTATTTGAGGCAGAAATTTCATTTCAAATGCTGTCAATAACTGATAGTAACGGTGGCGAACCGCGGCGAAAACACTAGACAGAATGACAACGAAAATTCTTAGCAACGCACATTACACTGCATTCAACAATATCGGGAGTTATTATAATAGCTATGAAAATTAGAAAAAATTTGCAATGTGCATTCTTGAATTGTTGTTAATTGTTGTTTTCATTAGCTTTGAGATCTTTTCGCCAGAACGTTCGTAGATATGGACGCGCTCGCTTATTAACGCGTCAAACAGAGCGTTTTCTTAGTATGTAGTGTCACTCATATTATTACTACAAACTAGTACTCGTATAGTTTAGTATTACGATGTGCATAGGAGATATTAATTCATCTCTTAAGTTTAAAATGCGAATTTCAAAACTTGGAACCCACTCAAAATCCTCTTAGGGCCATCTAGAAATTAAAAACGCCCGATTGCTGGGACTTGAACCCAGACTTATTCCGTTTCCTCACAACCATAGATCCCAATATTCTTCTGAGTTTATTTATTCAAAATCCCGTGTATACCTTTGTCTAGAAATTGTAATTTTAATACCCGTTATCATTTTAATGTGGTATTTTTTATTTTATTCATAAGTAAAATGTGAATTATAAATAAAGTTTAGTTAGTCTTATGTTCTACAAATCTTGTAGTCTAAGTAATGTGAGTTTTGTTCCAGATCTTGGACTTGACTTTCAACCGGATCAGAGAACTCCACAAGAAAGACTTCGTCAACTATTCATATGTTAAGATTCTATACCTGGGCGAGAACTTCATATCGTACATCGAGGCCGACACCTTCGGAGAGCTAAAATATCTGGAGGTCATAAATATGTCCCTAAATGCGATCCACACTATCCCACCCGAGCTTTTCCACCTCCAGAATCTACGTAAGCTGACAATGGACCACAACCAGCTGAATTTGAAGGATATCGCTACCTTTCCCATTATGCTGAGCCTCAAGTTTCTATCACTGGCCAACTGTAAGCTAGAGGTCTTTCCGCCACTGGAGAAATTCCCACACATCGAATTTCTGAACATTTCTGGCAATGCTCTGGCGACGATAAGTCCAAGCCAGATAGCTCCAGCGTGTCTACTCAGTAAGATCGACTTGAATGGAAACGACCAACTGTTTAGCTTCCCCAGCTGCAACTGTTCCGCTTTGAAACATTGGTCGTCTCAAAGGAACATCAACGTGGAACCATCATTGGATGTCCTCTGCTCGTCTATGAGATCAGGTAAACCTCTTAATTTGCAGCTGTGCGTGTATTATTTTTGGTAGAACAGATTGATTTGAGTCTTAGAATAATTGCCAACGGATTACTCTATCGTTATATTTTATATAATGACAACAATAATTTGAACCGATAGGGAAAGAAAACTATAAACAATGATAATCATCAATATTGCTCAACATTTCAAAAGAAGCAATTGTTCAAAATTGTTTGTATGACCTTTCTTAGATTTACTCTAGAGAAAACTATTTATAATGTATGATCAATCAATTTATATGAAAATGACAGTATGGACAGTTATGTCATGTAAGTGGGATGTTGTTCTGTTTTTAGACAAGGAAGAAGCTTGCAGAAACATGTCACTGATGGGAACTGATGAACTGTACAGCTCCTGCAAGGTGGCCTACTCTGCGTTTCAGGCTCAAGCCACATGGACGCAAGTGTGGATACTGGTGGCCATTGCAGCAGCTATTATATCCATCGTGATCCTCCTCGTCATGTGTTATTGTCGCTATCGTCGCAAGTCTCAAACACCCATGGCCGTCAACCATTTGGACGAACCGCTGCCCAACCAACAAGAAGTAAACAAGACCCTTCTCATACGCAGTGACACGTAGTTTGATTTAGTCTGATAACACTGCCTACTTAGTGATTATTGAAGGAACTATAAGGTAATTGTGTGCCACAGTGTAATCAAGATCATTGTAGTGAACCTTAGCATAGCATGGAGTATTCTCTACCATGGCATACTACAACATGATCTGGACGCTGCATACAATGTTTTCGAAACCTTACGTTTGGCAATATCTCTCTTTAGCAACAACAACAATATCTTTGGCCAGTTGAAAAAAGAGGTTCCGAGATCTTTAGGATATAAAGACGAATGCATACAAAGAAGATTTTGTTATTATTATTATTATTATTATTATTATTATTATTATTATTATTATTATTATTATTATTATTATTATTATTATTATTATTATTATTATTATTATTATTATTATTATTATTATTATTATTATTATTATTATTATTATTATTATTATTATTATTATTATTATTATTAGTATTATTATTTTTACTATTATTTTTATTATTATTATTATTATTATTTATTTGCAATATGTTTGAATTACATGAAACATACACATTGTTGGTGGCGCCCGCACGATCAAAGCTCTTACCACTGTTTGAAGATCTGGGCGAGTTGATTACGCATAACTTTCGGGTAATGACTGAGATACCGACAACAATTAATAGGTCCGTCAGTTACCTAGATAAAGGAGTTTTTGTTATAAGATTAAATGCAAAAAAATAGTCAAAACAGAAAAGTGTGTTATTTTTTTTAAGTGACGAACTTGCTTGCTTTGCTCGCTCGACCTCGAGTTAATAAGTGTGTTCTTGTAGAGTTGTGTGCATGCAACGAATGACGAGTTACTTTCCCAGTAATATTTGGCAGGTATATTACTGCACAACTTAGTGCTATATGTTCACGTTATGTTAGTTCATGTCATATTAATGATCAACGTATTTGTTGTATTTATTTATTTCGAGTAATGGAAGCCGACGAAATCACAACGAATAAAAATCAGTAAATTATATTTTTCTATTTTTATTTAAAATGAAAAATAATACTTTAAGAAAATATGATAACTGTGTAATGATATAATAGTGAACTTCTAAGGTGTGGTAGGAACCGAAAAAAAGTGGTATTAAGGGTGAGTTTGAGCACATTTCTAACTGGAAGTGGAATCGTGCGAGAAGCAAACCACTCTATTAACAATATTGTAACTAGATCTGAAAATATGTAAAGCTTTCCTTTATTTTATTATTATGAAGTGTTAACTTAAGTGCCATTATCGTATTAATTTTCTATAAATAAACAGAAATATGTTTGTATTGAAACGTAGCATATACTGTGCTATCATGGACAAATTATTATATAAGTTGATTAAACAAATAAACAAATAGAGGATTGTGGTTTATTCATTAGCATACAAACATATTATAAACACAACACAAAATATGTTCGATTTAAACCTGTGTTTGGACATGTGTTGTGAAAAAATGAATAATTTGTTTGTAAATAATTTTCAAACGTGTTTATTATTATTATGCGAGCGAAGCGATCGTCTCCACTAGACTCATGGCACTTCGTTCTGTTTTTTTTTTGTTTTTTGTTTTGTTTTTATGTCTGTCGATAGCGGTCGAACGGAAAATCCGATCAACTTGAAATTTGGACCATCCACAAGTCTTGATGTGGATTGAAGGTGTATAGTTTTGAGGCAAAATCGTTCGAAAAGTTACAAAGTTACACCATAGTTACTGCAAAAAAAATTCTGAAACAAAATGGCGGCAAAATGTAAGATAGCCATATTTTTCTAAAGCTTTTTCAAGTTACGAATATGTTCATTTTATGGCGATTTGATAAATATTGGCAAAGTTACACTTAAGTTGCTCGAAAATATATTTCTGAAACACAGTAACAGCAAAATGTGAGGTGGCTATCTTATAGTAAATTTTTGTCCGGTCACAAATATACTAATTTAACGCGATCTGATAAGTATTAGAGGCAAATATTACATTTCAAATGCTGTCAATAACTGTTAGTAACGCTTGCGGACCGCGGCGAAAACACTAGACAGAATGACAACGAAAATTCTTAGCAACGCACATTGCACTGCATTCAATAATATCGGAAAGTATAATAGCTATGGTAATTAGAAAAATGTTTGTAATGCGCATTCTTGAATTGTTCATAATTGTTGTTTTTATTAGCTTTGAGATCTTTTGGCAAGAACGTTCATAGATATGGACGCGCTCGCTTATCAACGCGTCAAACAGAGCGTTTTCCTAGTATATAAAACGTTTGTAGAGATAATTTTGATTCAAATTACAAACATAAATAAAATATTCATTCAGTCACCATTCGTTTGAGGCAGGCAATAATTGCATGTCCCACAATGCATTGCACATAGTACACATGCATGCACAATGAATTTTAAAATTTACTTCTTTGTGTTCACTTTCTTTGCGATTGCATTTTACTATATTGTACAGCTTTGAAACTAAATTTATGTTCGTTTGCCTTTCAATGATCTCACAGTGTTACTTTTACTGTGGAGGTGGCTATAGCGGTAACACTAGATTTCGGATTCGATTCCCGCCACCGGCTTTACATTAAATGTTACTGTTAGTTATGTACTGGTAGACTCATAATAATAATAGCTATTATTTTGACAAGCTCACAGTAGAAATATTGTCTTTTTCATTTCCTATACACTCGCAAGATCTCTCACATTTTATTATTTATATTTCCACTGTTTCCGTATCGCATCCAGGTTACACGCGAGGAGTGCGTGAGTTCGAATACTGCCGCTGGTAATCGAACCTATACAATCAAAAGACAGTGAACAGATTTAATTATTGGACAATCCTTCCAGCAACAGGAATCACCCTGATTTATAGCCATGCAGGTAATCGCGTTTTGTCCCTTTATGTCACAGATGCGGTGTCTAATAACACAACACTTGAAATGGGTGTAAAATCAAAGTCGCGTTATCAGGGTGAGTCATACACTGACTGACAAGTGCTGCGATCTGTGGGATGCGGCGCAACGTGTCTGCTCACAAGTACAACACCTTAACTTTCATACCTCCAAAATATATTTTACACTTGGTAATTATTTAAAATGAGTGCAAGGAAACGCGTGTTACATGTGCGTAAATGTAGTGATTACTTCGCCCTTCAATGACAAATTAGCGGTATTGGAGTGATGGAAGACCGGGATGATGCTAATATCGTGAAGCGGAGTAGAAGTGCCGTAAGCAGTGGCGGGAGTAATGCTAGTCAGGATACAGAGATTCATCTACCGATAGGTAAGTCACAGAAATAGCTTCAGTTTATGTTGTGTGAAATGTAGAATGGTTGTTATGAGTTTATTGAGTACGGCAGTGAGCATACTGTTATTAAAACGTAATGTTCTGCATCGACCACCCGTACCAGGCTGGCAATCGATACAAGAGTATTCGCTTCGCACCATAGAAGGCAGTGATCATTAGCGACAGAATCAGCTGCGAAGGGAATCCTCCCCGCCTCAAATCGATTTCCTGATGGCGTGGGGTAGTTTACATTACAAATACATTCCACGATGTTCTCTATAGCCTATGTATGTCTCTTTGGCTGCTGCAAAGAAATACCGACATAACATTTGGAACTATTTATCCCACCAAAAATGGGAAATTCTCTCGAACTTAAATTCGATGCAGTCTTCGTGAAACTGTGTTTTGAAGAATAGCAGAATTTGTTTTTTGCCCCCTCTATCTTTTCTAAACGGTGATAATAATACATTAAAGTAGAAAACCTGCCCAGGGATAACTTCTCCCTCTTCAGGTGACGAACTATATAGTGTGTAAGGCTAGTTTGATCTAAGGCATGGGCCCCCGCAGGGGGGTGGGGGCAATTGGCCCCCTAGCTGCGACCAAAGCACTACGTCCTGTTGCTTTTGATCATATTATTACGGTAGACAGTAACTATTTGTACTTGTACCTGCTAGAGAGATTGCGTATGTGTTATTGAATTGAAAGTTTAATTGAAATGTTATGATAAAAATTCTGTGGATGCTCTTGATAAGTGCTATCTTATCTATCTTATGCCCACTATTACGATATCCCAATGACTACTTATTCATCGAATAGCTTGTTTTCTCCATGGCAACCACCAATCAAAACCATTTAAATCCTTCAAATAGCTTATTTGCTACAAATAAATTTCTTATTTTGTTGATTGTAATACCGGCCCTTAGCCTTTACAGTGAGGAAAACCTTCAGTCAGAACTCCCTAATCAGAGTGTTTCATGTTATTCCCTCTAGACCCCTCTATTAGTCACAAAGCATATTATTATATTGCTCTAGTTATTATAATAGCGGCTGGCACTCAGCACAATGGTGCTGGTATCATGAGTCAATTCGTTCCGTTTTTAGCGGACCTGTGACAGATATGTTTTGTTTATATGTCTGCAGAGTTTGGAACTATAGCGTAAGCACAAAATTAGGATATGGATGATGATAATTAAAAAACAATTATGTTATGACTAATTTGTGTAGATGATTCTGTGGCAAATTAAGATACGATAGAAATACAACTTTATCCATATGTCATGCAAATTGTCCCAGTGTTTTTCAAGAAGTAAATATAAATAACAAATATATATATATATATATATATATAGTGACAGTATATTTTGACAGTTAGCAGCTTTTTCTTGAACATCTGAATCATCTACGATGATTACTGTCTTTTTTAAACTACGCTTCAGCTTACCTTCTCTAAATTAAGAAAGATGTGCCACGGATAGTAGGCCTACAAAAGGTTCGGTTCGGTGGTACTTAATCACATTTTGTTTTTCGTATTTTTTTTTATTATTATAATCAAATTTATTTGATATATTTTATCCGGTCACTTGCCAAAAATTTCAGTGAACAAATTCAAATAAAGAACGTAATATTATTAATAATTAACAGTTGGCTTATCCATCTTCGACAACTAATCAACCTTATTTTATTCCTTGCAGTGACTCTTGGATGAGATTTGAATTTAAAATTACACAAAGTGAATCAAAATAACAAATTTAAATCACGATCTAAACTAATGTAGACAGATTATCGGCAACAGATTATAGGCAAATAAAAGTAATGAGTTATGACTAGGCAATAGGCATATCGGTGGTTGATTAATAAAATATGTATAATGTAAACTATGGTTGAGTGTTCGTTTACATGTATAATATGTATAAAATATCATAGCTTATAATGAGGGATGGTTGAACCCCAGTCTTATTTCTTAAACAACACATCCCAGGAGGGTACACGAGCCTTAGGGATTGTTTACCCCCAGTCTTATTTCTTAAAAAATACATCCCCAGAGGGTACACGAGTCCAAGGGATGGTTGACCCACAGTCTTATTTCTTAAAAAATACATCCCCAGAGGGTACACGAGCCCTAGGGATTGTTTACCCCCAGTCTTATTTCTTAAATAACACATCCCAGGAGGGTACACGAGTCCAAGGGATGGTTGACCCACAGTCTTATTTCTTAAAAAATACATCCCCAGAGGGTACACGAGCCCTAGGGATTGTTTACCCCCAGTCTTATTTCTTAAATAACACATCCCAGGAGGGTACACGAGTCCAAGGGATGGTTGACCCACAGTCTTATTTCTTAAAAAATACATCCCCAGAGGGTACACGAGCCCTAGGGATTGTTTACCCCCAGTCTTATTTCTTAAATAACACATCCCAGGAGGGTACACGAGTCCAAGGGATGGTTGACCCACAGTCTTATTTCTTAAAAAATACATCCCCAGAGGGTACACGAGCCCTAGGGATTGTTTACCCCCAGTCTTATTTCTTAAATAACACATCCCAGGAGGGTACACGAGTCCAAGGGATGGTTGACCCACAGTCTTATTTCTTAAAAAATACATCCCCAGAGGGTACACGAGCCCTAGGGATTGTTTACCCCCAGTCTTATTTCTTAATCAACACATCCCAGGAGGGTACACGAGTCCAAGGGATGGTTGACCCACAGTCTTATTTCTTAAAAAATACATCCCCAGAGGGTACACGAGCCCTAGGGATTGTTTACCCCCAGTCTTATTTCTTAAATAACACATCCCAAGAGGGTACACGAGCCCTAGGGATGGTTGACCCTCAGTCTTATTTCTTAAACAACACATCCCAGTAGGGTACACGAGCCCTAGGGAAAGTTGACCCCCAGTCTTATTTCTTAATCAACATATACCAGGAGGGTACACGAGTCCAAGGGATGGTTGACCCCCAGTCTTATTTCTTAAACAACACATCCCAGGATGGTACACGAGCCCTAGGGATGGTTGACCCTCAGTATTATTTCTTAAACAACTCGTACCAGGAGGGTACACGAGCCCTAGGGATGGTTAACCCTCAGTCTTATTTCTTAAATAACACAACCCAGTAGGGTACATGAGCCCTAGGTATGGTTAACCCTCAGTCTTATATCTTTAATAACACATCCCAGGAGGGTACACGAGCCCTAGGGATGGTTGACCCCCAGTCTTATTTCTTAAACAACACGTACTAGGAGGGTACACGAGCCCTAGGGATGGTTGACCCCCAGTCTTATTTCTTAAACAACACGTGCCAGGAAGGTACACGAGCCCTAGGGATGGTTGACCCCCAGTCTTATTTCTTAAACAACACGTACTAGGAGGGTACACGAGCCCTAGGGATGGTTGACCCCCAGTCTTATTTCTTAAACAACACGTGCCAGGAAGGTAGGCCTACTGTCCCTGGGGATGGTTGACCCTTGTCTTATTTCTTATATAACACATCACAGGAGGGTACACGAGCCCTAGGGATCAGTGGCGTAGCTATCGGGTGGCAGAGGGTGCAGCTGCACTCGGGCCCGGGCCCTCTCTCCAATTCCATGTTTGTCCCATTAATCGATGTATGGTTTTAACCTTATGACAATTTTCTATTGTTGCAAAATTATTCAGGCTACCAATTTACAATTATTTCGCTCTCATTGGGCAAGAAAAATTTGGCATTAGACTTAACATTTCAACATGCAAGAACAGGCTGGTGAAAAGAGTTTCAACAAATGAAAAATGTGAAGCTTGTTTCCATAGGGGAACAAAAGACAGAAATCCCCCTATTCAATTCCACAGAAACGACTCAAAGAGTAATCTTTGCTTGACTGCACTTGCTAACGAATTTGTCTATTTTTTACTATAAATAGTTATCTTATTAGCTTTTCTTGGACTTAAATAAATAAGTGACAAACAGACGGATTTGCCATGTTCAGGAAAAGTTATTTGGACTGATGGTTTTAGAAAAGAGTTGGTCAACAATTCAGTATTCGTTGCTCCTCGTTGGGTGTGGGCGCGTGTGTGAAATGAACTCTGAGTGTCCCCGTTCATCTTAGTGCTGCAGTTAGTTCTACTTCTACATATTTTAAAAACTAATATTTGTTGGGTTATTGTGTATGATTGGGTCGTGTGGTTTGAGTTACTGAAATAAAGTAGGCCTATTAAGCCTATATACAAGTGAGTTAAAATTAAGTTTCAAACATGAACGTGTATAAACATGAAAGTGGCGCCATTAAAAAGAAGAAAAAAAAGAAAGTGATAAACGAATCAAACAAATGTTACGTAAATTTAAAATTGGGAGTGACACTTTTATTTCAATTCTGAAAATGGTCTTCAAAAGAATAATGCATATTATGTTTCGGTAAACTGAGGTGACTTTGACCCAATTTCAACGATTTTGTTACATAAATTCGTTATTATCTAATTGAATCGTGTATTTCAGAAAGGGCGTAAGTCACATTTTAGACGAAAATTAGTTAGAGGTTATTTTCATATCTCTTAACATAGACCTTCATTTTAGTGCAGAAAGGGCGGAGGTCCAGCTCTTTCATATGGTAGAATTTTGATGATCAAGTTGAATTGTATTGCAGAAAGGGCGCTAGTCCAGGACTTGCGCCGTTTCTGCAATACAACTCAAATTGATCATCAAAATTCTACCATATGAAAGAGCTGGACCTCCGCCCTTTCTGCACTAAAATGAAGGCCTATGTTTTGTTATCTTACAGATGCCATTTAACATCCCTCAGTTCCATTACTTTGAACAAACCCACACTCACAAAGGAGTCATAACAGCCTCACTGTTCATTGGTAGCGATGTGCGTCATTCGTTCGCTCTATCATCCCCAGGGCATCGGACAACTTGTTTGCCATCAGATAAGGCATACGAGGGAGACAAAATTCCAATCAATGTCAACAAGATTATTGATATAAAAAAGTGTTCCAGTACATTGATGAAGGTCATAGTGATTTTTTTAACGAGATTCTGTTGTGGCCAGTGCGCCAGTAAAAGAAGAAGCTGGATACCCATAGTGGTATTCGTACATACATAAGTTTTCAACACTTAACTTGTGAATTTTTATGTGCTTCAGGTCTACATATTGTACACTGATACTTACCTACTAATAAAATTAATAATACATAAATTTTGTGGCTTAAAAAAAATTATTAGCAATGTTTTGAGAATCTTGTATGAATGTATTGCAGAAAGGGCATATGTCCATCATCTTCAGACCCTTAAAAACACCCTGAAATTGTCAGTAAAAAATTTATATTGGATAAAACCATCATTCTCTTAACATAAAATGCAATCATGAATAAGGTCTTTAAAAAAAAATATCCTAAGGGAATATAAACAGTTTTTTGCATTTATCTCAAAACTATGATCAGTGGACTTACGCCCCTTCTGAAATATACGATTCAATTAAAAAATTACAACACATCGATCTTAAGGGCGGAGGTGAGAATTCTGTATCAAAATATCAGAAGATGTAACCTACGTGTAAATTTGTAGATAGACAGTCATGTATAGGCCTACCATTTTAATAAAATCCAGTTGGGTTAACAATTAGGGGTAAATTCTTAATATCTAAAACGGAAGATGTTACAAATGTGAAAATGCCAGAGTAACTTACTTATCAACTGTTCACCGTTCCGTACGTTGAAAGTTTGCAGGTAAGTTCATTTTATGAAAATTAACTACCCGGTAAGGACAGAACTTGGGAAATTCTATCTCCACGAAGGATAAAATCCCTAGGGCTCGTGTACCCTCCTGGTATATGTTGTTTAAGAAATAATACTGGGGGTCAACCATCCCTAGGGCTCGCGTACCCTCCTGGTATATGTTGTTTAAGATATGAGACTGGGGGTCAACCATCCCTAAGGCTCGTGTACCCTACTGGTATGTGTTGTTTAAGAAATAAGACTGGGGGTCAACTATCCCTAGGGCTCATATACCCTCCTGGGATGTGTTGTTTAATAAATAAGACTGAGGGTAAACCATCCCTAGGGCTCATGTACCGTCCTGGGATGTGTTGTTTAAGAAATAACGCTGGAGGAGGCTAGACCTAGGTGTAGGCCCTAGACCTAGGCTAGGTCCAGTTATTGGTTAAATAAGTACGGCAGTATAACTTACGTTTTTTCATTTGTGTATCCAGTCCTGATAATTCGCCACTTAGTCCAAAAGTTTACGAGGAATTTTGCAGTTTTCTAAAAGTATATTTTGGTTTTTATCTAAACAAAATTTAGCAATTTACTATACGACAAATTTTGATGGAAGAGAAAATGGCGTCTTTCTAAAATGTTTTATTGTTGTCGTCATAGTAACATTACAATCGTTCACCATAGAAAAAAAATAAAGTCTAGAAGGCAGTGGGATACTGTTCAAGGTACCTACCTTAGTCGATACAAAAGTTCTGGCAGTGTCGATAAAAAAAGTTCGCGGAAACTTCTTTATCAACTCTTGGTACCGAGTTACTTGTTTCAAGAATGAACGACACTTTACATTAACCCATCTATGTATGAAGTTAGGCTATTATATTTTAATTTTAAGTCTAGGACTGTTTCATTCAATATATACTGCCGCACAGATGACGCTCAGAGTCATAAAAGAATGCCTCGACTACCATCTGGTGGCTCGGATAGGCCTATAATAAAATAACACAACCCTGGTGAATAAATATAGGTATTGTGATATTTTGGAATAGTTGAATCAATGCCAGTATTCGCACTGTGACTGAGGAAAACCTTGTAACAAGCCTTCAGTCAGGATTGCCCATGTGTGGCGGGCATCGTACTGGCGACCTCCAGAGTCTTTGTATTTGTATTTGTATTTATTTTGCAGCTGTGAAATTACATTTTATACGGTGTAACAAGTACAACCATTGTAGCATTAACATTGTCATTACTTTACATAAAAACATACAGTTGTTCATGTAGTTTGTTAAAAGCTAGGTTTAAAGGATGGACTTAAACTATAATAAAAACCACTACTTGCAGAGTTTGTACCACACTAACAGTCATACCAAGAATTTCTTACAAGCTAGGCATAACATACAATTTACTGTTTAATACTAGACTAGTGCAGATGTGTTCACTTTCTTATAGGCAAATAAAAGTAATGAGTTATGACTAGGCAATAGGCATATCGGTGGTTGATTAATAAAATATGTATAATGTAAACTATGGTTGAGTGTTCGTTTACATGTATAATATGTATACAAATATCATAGCTTATAATATCTAGTCTGTAACTTGATGTATATTATAAGAATCTTGACAATTCTTATTGTATTGTATTGTATTATATTTCATAATGTTGGACCCCTTGCACAGTATGTGTTTGAGGTATATTACATGTCAATTACATACATGTTAAATTAAATAATATAGGCTACATACAGGTAAAAGTATACGATAGTGTTTCATTTGAAAATTCTAATTCATAGCAATGATAGTATTGATACAAGTTGAAGCTGTTATTTATTTTTTTCCTGAGGGGCTGTCGGTCACCCCGCAGACCCCCAACGTTTTAATCAAAACTTGCTACAAACAACATTGATATTGCAATAAAATGTAGGTCTCACGGAGATATTAGGAAACCCATGAAGGAATCGGAAAATGTTAGTTAAAAAATTACACGATGTGCGGAACTATTATCTCTTTACAAATGAATATATGATATGATCTTTATTTTTTAGGTTTTTACAACCTACCTTATTTACTATGTTTATTAATTTGAGTACAATAGTTTAGCATTTCTGCTCTAAGATTAGATTAATTTAAAAACAAAAGATATCATTTACGCTTAGGAACATAGTACAGTTTACATATTATCACCTATACATTATATTATAGCTGCAGTCTGCAGTAAATAGAGATATACACACTACACAGATAGTAGATAAACATAAATCGAGAAATACATTACCTCTGATTCTACCATGTTACGTTGCGCGTAATTGTTACTTCTTTGTTACTAATTTATCAGCACCATATAAAATAAAATACAATAAATACAATACAATAAATACAATACAATACAATACAATACAATACAATACAATACAATACAATACAATACAATACAATACAATACAATACAATACAATACAATATAATATAATACAATACAATACAATACAATAGGCCTACAATACAAGTGAAAAAGCTACTAAAAGGGGCGTGGTGGATTCAAATGTTGCCTCCTCCGTCGTGTCAAATAGTCGAGTCTCGATGTTACAGTCGATAGTGCGGTGGCTTGCCTCGGTTCGCCATATTGATTTCTATGTTTGTGCTTTTCAAAACAAATTGGATGATTTGTCAGTGAATATCGAAAACTAGCAAAGAAGATCAAGTTTCATTACAAAATACCAATTTGTTCTTCTTGGATGGTCACTTCGGATACTGGACTGACAAAACGAAGAAGGTAAATATAACCTCTGGTGAGTTGTGCACATAGAGATCAATTTTGAATGCTTCTAATGTTTTTACTTGCCATTCTGAACCATTTCGCTTGACGTTAAGGGCGAAAATTGTAACTGAGTTTAGCCAAAATAGCCTAGTGCCCGTGGCTAACCACTCGTTCATGTAAACAATTTATTGGTCAATGGTAGCATAATTAATGTTTTTAAGCTGTTGACAAGCTGGGAAACATGCACGAGCCGCTAGGCCTAAAGTCTGGCAAGGCTTGTAGGCCTAAGGCCCTAGGCTAGGCCCAGGCGTACGTTCTTCTTCAATAGCCAAGAAGAAATGTTACTCAGCCCTACGCCTAGGCCCTAAGCATTACAAACATAATATAGCTTAAGGACGTGAATTCCCTAGGCCCTACATTGTAAATGCAATGAAATGAAATCTAACATTCTAGGCCTACCCTAGGCCTAGGAAAATATTTGACTAGGCCTAGCCTACCTAGAGGTCCTAGGCCTACAACAGGCCTAGGCCTAGGCTCTAGCGGCTTCACTTGGTAGGCCTAGCCTAGGCCAGGCGAAAAAGTCCACTTGCTGCTTGGTACATGGGTGTATTTTCCTCTCCACCTCCGATTTATACCTTAGGCCCCACACAATTTCGAATTTAGCAATAACTGAAATATAGGTCTAGGCCCTAGCCCTATTGTTTACAAAACATACACAGCCTTTCCGCATACGTTCTGGGCAGTGGCATAACTAGAAATTATTTCAGGGGCGAAGGGTCCAATCTAGGGGATAGCGATGTGTTGGAATTGCATGGGTTCTGATGGGGCAAATGGGGTTGGCCTACATGAAACAAGATAAATAAATAAAATATTTCCACAATTGCATCTGTCGTGTCAATTTCATTATTGGTAAGGACTTAATATCAAACTTACAGCAACCCTTCCACTCGTTTTTATTTTAATTTTTAATCTATTATTTTTGTTGTTTGCAGCTCCGGAACGACCAATGGTGCCACCGATGGAAGCTACTTCGTAACTTATGACTAATTCTTACGGCAAATGCCTCAAAGAAGTGTTAGCAAAACACATCATTACATAGCACTGGTTGTCCTAAAAAAACACATCGTTAAATATCACTGGTTGACCTACTCAAACATACATTACATAGCACTGGTTGTCCTAAAATAATTTAACTCAATTTATATGGTACAACCCAAACTCTGTATAGGCTATGTGCTATTGCTATGTGAGTAAATCTGCAGTGCAATGGATTTGGCACATGTAGACTCAGCCGAAAAAGAAGCAAGTGAAGTTCTTCATTCCCTACTCTCTGTCGAGCGAATTGAAAAACATAGTCAAGTCATTGAACAACAGGTTGGTAGATGTGCCCAGATTTGACAGATTTAGGCTAGCTACACAAAGTAACCTGGGTTGAATAAGGATTAATGTTTCAGGATAATGTTGATCTGGTTATAGCAACTAAGGGTAGACACAAGGGTAGGCCTAGCATGAAATTTAGGAACATTGGTGTGACTAGGCCTATTTGATCATTTAAAATTTATTCCTTATTAGCCATACATTTGTAGGCTACCTCTCACTATAGGAAGCAAAAACATGACATGGTACATAATTTATACTAAACGTAATAGTGATTGGCACATTCCTCACCCTAAAATACATCTTACACGTAGCATTACGGTAAAATTGTATACTGTATGTATAGGCTTAGTATCAGGTACAAGCTACATTATTTGGATGGGAGGCAAATCATATAGAAAGTGGTACAATTGAATGGTCTGTTAATTAAGTTTTAAAACAAGTAGGCCTATGGTAGCTTTGCACGACATCCACTTTCTGGTACCTAAGGCTGCAGGTTGTGTATTCATCTAGATTCTAGACTGCTTTTTAGAATTAGAATTAGAATATAACTTTATTTTCTCCTTATTATGCAAAATAAATTGCATTTTAGTACATAGTAGTTTATAAAAGGAAGAAAACCCACCTAGGATTGGAGTCCTGTGTGTGAGAGTCTTCTAATATTGTTTTACAGTTAAATAAATGTGCAAGATAACGGCATGATGGTTACAGTGGTAGTGGCAGTAGTCCTGATTATAAGTAACAAGTTTTGAATTGAAAAAAATAGAGCCGCGATGGGTACCCCTCGCGGCTGGCTCGCGCCAGCGATTCGAGGTATGGAGTGAGGTAGGGGAAGGTGGGCGGGATCCTAGGACCACAGATTCATTTCAATACACTTTAGTTAGCTACCAATTCGTATACAAACTAAATGCAGTTACATATGTATTAGATCATGAATGTGGCTAGTGATTAGCTGCTTACAATATGAATTATATTAGGAATTTAAGAATGTAGGGAAATACAAAATATAGAATTATTTGATTACCGTGAATAGCAAGTCTAAAGATGTTATTCATTTCATAGGGTATAATTCACATTTTAGTACAATAGTCATTGCAGTCTGGTAGTATGTGAATAGTAATGTAATTTCAAATTTACAGTACTTAAGATAGCTCAAGAGAGACCTAGTCTTGATAATTTTAATGAGACAGGACAGGTCACCCAATGTTCTAAATCACAGTAGGAGGGTTGAGGGGGGTAAGGAGCTGGAACTACTGTTTTATGAGAGTTTCCCCATAATTTATGAACAATTTATTAAGTTTTCCCCTGTGGCCATAACATTTATTTTTTGTGGAGATGTAGACAGTAGGCTACAGGAAGTTTTGTCACAACTCACAATGATATGGAATATAGTTACGTGGTCATTGATCAACTAGCACACGGACCAGTGACACAATCATTTTTAATGGACCTTAGGGCTGGGAGAAAACGTTTAGCCTAATTTTGTTAACGTTTATTTTTTCGAATTTGTCGCGTTTAAACGTAACACCCCTCCTGTTCACAAATTTTTTTTAAAATAGTTCTAACGTTCGTGAAAAAAAATCAAGGAAATAACACGGGTGATCTATTATAGGCTATTCATTGGTGATTACACCCTTTTGTGTCCAACTGTCCTCAGTTATTTACCTCACACAACTAAACTATGCCTCGTTGCTCGTCGCCCAGTTCCCGAACTTGCCCCATCGGGGAATTCTGCGAGTTTGGATTTTAGGTGCGTGTGGCGGGAAAGGGGGGGTTGCTCGAGCGGGATATAGAATCACGATTAAACGTGTATAAATATTTGTACACGTATATTTTCGCGGAGGCGTTTAAACGTTTACACGACTCGGCCCTAGTAGGCCTACACGTGACATTCGGGATGTCGGCAATCAACTGCTTTCCGATTGCTTCCTTTTTTTTGTAAACAGGTTGCTTTTTGATTATTTGTTAGTTACCTACTGTATTCTTACTACTGAACGTCTCTTGATTTTGATGATGTTGTTAAGTGGCATGTTATGGTGCACGATTCTGCAGAATATTGTGTTCAAGGACTCATCCCATCCTCATCCCATGGAAGATTAGTGAGAGCTCTCTCTCTCTCTCTCTCTCTCTCTCTCTCTCTCTCTCTCTCTCTCTCTCTCTCTCTCTCTCTCTGCGGCAATCGTCGCAAAGTTGGGACTTAACGAACTTTGGTGGTGCCATTTTCGTTCACATCCCGGTTATTGTAAACACTAGCTTGTCATTGCTACCTACCTATTGCTACCATACCTAATTTGTATAGTATTTTGTTAAAATGATGAAAACATTTAAACAAATTAAGTCTTGCATAAAGAAATCATTGTTAATATACCTACTCTACATTTTTGCATAGGTAGTTGATGTGACTTCAACTAGTGCAGGATTGCACCAACTTGATGCCGCTATCAATCAGCAGGAACAGTGGCACATTACACATAATATAACACGGGGCGTGTTTACGAACATTAACCAACCTTTGGAGGCAGAGCAACACCAAGTATTGTGGCAGGGCCACACAGTTCAAGTTGATGAGGAAGGAAACATTTGCCAAACATTACCGCCACAAGAAGTTTACGTCACCGAGTCACACCTTGAGGATCAGGATAAATCACTTATTATTGAGGTATGTCTACAGTAAATAATCTCCTTTCCCTTTACTTATGCCGTAAAATCAATAGGAGGACTTTTAGATCCGTAATATAGGCTAACAGTCATATTTAAATTATTTTAGGGTAACAACTTTTGTTTTAATGTTATTCGTTTTCTAAACCTCAGTATGCTACTACTACATAATACTACTACAGTACTGCTACATTTTTTGTTGTTATTGAGCATTGAATTTAGTACAGTTGGGCCCACTTTTAAAGCTCTTTTAACAAAATTCTGGATTTAACAAAGTAACTTTGATTCATCTTAAACAAAAATACATGCAAATTGGTGTGGTTTTAACAAAGTTCTTTTTTAACAAAGTAAAAATCAGCTACCTTCAAGTTTTTTTTATAAGTGCCCGGTGACTTTGTATTTAATGTTCAGATTCATGCCCTACTTTGGTGGGTGACCACCTCGACCTCTACTCAACCCAACATTAGACCTATTCATATTTTTTTAATTTTACCAAAGATCTCATTTAAATTTGGATTACATCTTCATTTATGGATGTATGGATGGGTTGATGCTATTCAAAGTAATTGAGACAACTTGTTATTGGCCTAGATGAATAATAAAAAGTATAATATAATAAGTATTAACTATGATTGTCTTTCAGGAAATTGGGCAAGAGAAACCTAAGAAGAAGAGAGCAAACAAACCCAGAGAACCATCGTATTCACCTGACCCCACTGTATTAGAAGATAACGCCCAGCAAGTTCGTGAGCGGTTTGAGAAAGGTTGCGAATGTCGAGAAGAAAACTGTTTCAAAGGTTTGAGTGCAGAAAATGTGTACAGGCATCGACTGAATATCGCCGAACTTACTAAAGCCGAGCACGACATGTATTTAATGGGCGTTACAATGGCTGTATTAACAAATCCAGAGGAGACTGTAAGACGTAAGGAACGCCGGCGACTTAGGGCCCAATACGTATTCCAGGGTAGGCGGGTCTGCTTAGATGCCTTCTTGTACTTGGAGAATTGTACGCATTATCAGTTGAAACGTATAAGGAAGCACGTCATGACGCATGGTGTCGCTCCACGGGTACACGGGAATCATGGGAAAAAACCACACAACACCTTCCCATTGGACATATATAGACAAGCAACCGAATTTTTAAGACTATTCATCGAAAGAAAGACACCTCAAATAAATTCGCCACATTTACATGCTGCGTTGGTAAAAAACAAATCAAAAGCCGTTCACAAGAACACACCATTATATTTACCTGCGGAAATAACACGTAAAACCATTCACAATGCTTACAAAGATTATTGTGACCAGTGTGAACCTAGTTTAAAAGTGATGGGCTACTCTACGTTCCGTCATTTCATGAAGGATCAATTTCCTAATTTGAAATTTTGTAAAATAGATACGGCCAACGGCAAATCCTCGTTAAACGGGTTCGTAGAGGTGGAGATCCCACAACAAATCCAGTTGCACGGTTCTCTAGTGTCTGTTGACGAAAGTACAAATCAAACTCGGTCTATTATTACGAGTAATGGGGGAGTTCAACAAGTCACCACTATTCCTGTAGTTTTAGCTCATGAAGGTGGCAGAACTCTTCAGCCACCTGAACAAACCACATACATTGTTACCCCTGTCACTCAGATGAGTACTGTGGGAGGAGAGAGTCAAGCCTTTACTCAGTATCAGCTGACACCAGCACCTAATTATGCCCTCCACCAGAGCACAATAACTATGTCAAATACTCAAGCTGGAACATATGCGTTTACAACGTTATGATACTAAGTCGGAAGTCCTGCCGCTGTGATGATAATATACCAAACTATCTAGCCTATTTTCATTTATACCATCACCAACTAATTACTACATAGCTTTAAAAACTTAGGCGTACGTTACATTATTTATTCTGTCCGACTTACGGGATGCATCTATTTAAAAGCCAATCGACAATTTGTCTATAATTTTTTGTTTATATATAGTTTATTTGTTTTCTTTTTTTATGTCAAGGCCATCAAACATAGGTCTGTTAGGCTTTTCTACTTAATATATATATAGCCGTTCCAATTAATACCAACTTAATTTTCTACTGGTTGTTGCTACCATTCAATTGAAGCTGGTTTAGTGATCCCCTCGTGTAATGGTATGGAAAGAATCCCGAAGGGATAATAAGTAGAGATGTGTAAATGCCGCGAAAACGCGAAATGGCACTTAACGTCAATCTAGAGATGTAGGTTTGCTATTTGTTGGTTATGTAGCCCTATAGCAGTCTTATTTTAAAAAACACAAAACGCGAAATCTGCCAAATTTGCCTTATTATGCGAAATAGTGTGTTTTTAATCAAAACTTCGCGAAATCCACGATATTTGGTGTCAAGATGCGCAATTTCAGTTTCGGAAAATTAATTCGATCAAAATTACAAGATTTACCTACAAAATGTGTTTTAGCTTTAGGTACCGCCCACTTTCTTACCAATTGACTTTTATTTCGATAGTCGATATTTTCCCGTTTCGACTTGCGAGTTTTATGAAGCCACCCCTCCGACCACCAACCCCCTACCCTCCCGCCAAATTATTGGGTTTGAAGTACCCAATGGCCAAATCCTACTCAAATGCACGCGCAGGCATGCAAGCTGAAACCTGAAACTAGGTCACTGACAGTGACCGATGCGCGTTCAGTTGTGATTTCCTGGAAGCTGGAAATGCCACAAGTAAGCGTATCAGTGGAGAAGAGAGCTGCCGAATTTAAAAATGATGGATTATATGCCTCTGCTAAAACTTTGTTTTGAAAATGATGTAAAAAAAATAAGACATATGATTGTACCCAAGCTTGATGAAAAAAAACAGGCTGATGTGTCTAAAATATATTGTGTAAAACACTGGAACCAGGGGCTAGCCAATCAATACACCTTCTTGCATCTGTGGAATCTTTGATACTTGCGCAATACGTTTAATACAGTAATAATAAAAACACAAAACACCACTATTTGCTTTTTTAAAAACGAAATTCCCCTATTTAAAAAAACATTTTTGCACATCTCTAATAATAAGATATAGTACTCACCTTTTTAAGCCAGAGACTCGATATGCATGCTGTGCATAAACACCATGCATTCGGTTTCTATAGAAAGAAGCATATGCCAACAATAAATACCAACTGGATGTCAGCATCAGCATACGTTGACACCGTGGGCGATCTTTGTAGTAACATTGTTTCTTGTTGATACAGTATGATTGATTCACATGGAAGTAATTATCATGCAGGTTTTAGGAATAGCTCATTCGAAGTGGGTATCCCGTGTTCTCGCATGGTTTGATGCAAGAGCAATGAGTAATAAGTTAATAACAGAACAGGACACATACTAAGCAGACCTGGAATATCGTGAAAACCTTTACACTTTTACAGTAATTCAGATTTCTAATTTTAAAAGAAAATATGGATGGTACAGTACATATACACATGTGAGATACTAAATTATTTATCAATTAATTTACTTGAAATCTTGTTTGGGTATTTGGTAGTGCTGGTAAGCCTACTGTTAGTTGATCGTATAAATTAGGGTTTTCTTCATTGCATCTCTAGATGTGTATATAACGTTCAACTAAGTTTTGTTTACTAGTGATGTGCATCAATATTGATTATTCAATATGCTATGGATATCATTAGGGCCTATCATGAGTAAATGGTGGTCAATTTTGGTGTTGATGTAGTCTCATCATATATTGGAAATAGAGTGGTATCAAACAAAATAGCAAATACAGAATCTAATTTTTGGTAGTTTCTGCAAGAAGTCAGCCTATCCTACAACTTAGGCATTTTTACTCATACACATAGTTTTGTGTTATTGTATATCGTTTTTATTACTGCCAAAAAAGTTTGATATCCCGATACTTTTTACATAACGATATCGGCAAAATAACGCCGACATGATATCGTTGAACATCCCTACTAGATTTTTCTGTGCTACTAGTATATATTTTGCTAACATTTATTATTCAAACAACTGCAAGTGGAACCTCAAGTACATGCATTTAGGAACCAGTTATTGAAAATGCTTGATAGAGTAAATAGAGTAAACAAAATCACGTGTTGTGTACTGCCCCAACTAGGATATCTCAAACTATAGTATACCAGTAATGTATAACTGAAGGTCTACTGTTGTTACTGTTTGCACTTGCAGTATCAGAGGTGAAAATAATAAAGACCCAAGTTATTGTAAAAGTTTAAAATTCAGCGTGCTATCTGGTACTGAACCAGTACATATCTTTGAAACCTACCATAGTACAGTATTGTGCATACATTTATTGTATATGGATGTATACAATAAAGTAGGGAGTATTTACAATTTAAAGATGTAAATGTTTCATTTGTAATTATATATCTTAGTTGATCCTAGAAAAATGGTTCTTTTGAGGCATTGGTTAATTGATTAACATGGTAGTATTATGATTCCCTTTGAGCCTCGTAACTCAAGAACTGTAAGACAAAACTTGCTCATTTTTAGTTTTTAGATATGTACCGGTACTTATTAATCAAGTTTTTACCGATACTGCTTACAAGTAGAAACAGGACAGCACAGAACAAAAGCATTTGTTCAACATAGTTTGTGATAAATATAAATACGTAGGCTATATGGACAAATCAGTTTTCTACATTTATAAATAGTTTACGGCTGTTGTTGGTGGCTTAACAGATTGACAGGGCATAGCCTTGATAGCTTTTATTTCTAAGTATCTTCTTGTTACATTGTTTATGTAAAAAGTAGAATTTTTACAGGTGGAGCCATATGCACATTGCACACATTAAAAACCCTGCAGTACTTAACTTTCTTCACCTTAAGAGCAAAGGGTATCTCTACTAGAGGTCTGCACGGGCCCAAATATAAAAGCCCGGGCCCGGCATTTCAAGCCCGGGCCCGTACCGGCCCGTACTGAGTAAGCTAATCAAAGCCCGGGCCCGGCCCAGGCCCGCCTGAAGTGTAAATTAGCCCGTAAAAGCCCGTTCAACTGTTAAAGCAGCAAGTTGATTTCTATAGTATTTGGCAAGGAATACGAACAACAGGGTGGGAACAAAAAGGAAATTAGATGAAACCAAATTCTAGTAACTATTGCCAGTGACAGTATGTAACGTAAAGAATTACAACACAAATGCTGTGACCGGAAGTTTATACTATTTCGGATTTGATTTAAGTTTTGGAAATGTTGGTAAAATAACATTACTTTTCTTTCATTGCAATTAAAAAAAATTAGAAAAGCCCGAAAAATCCCTCCTCGTTCAGTGATATGTAGGCTCAGGCCCTGCCCGGGCCCGTCTTAATAAACATATCAAGACCCGTACCCGGGCCCGCGGGCCAAGCCCGTACCCGTGCAAACCTCTTAATCTCTACATCAACAACCGCAGACAATTTTAATTTTTTGATTATATCTCAAGATTGCAACATAAATCCAAAATCTAAATCAACAGCGCACTGTGTTTTGGTAAGCCCTACAGACTGAATGAAATATTATAACCATTAGCATAGTCATTTTGATTAATAAATCGATAATTAGTAATACAATTAATTAGATGTTAAAACCATACTGCTTATAATGTAAGGCACAACTTAGAGCATTCAGTATGTAGGGCTTACCAAACCACAGTGCTGTTGGTTCAGATTTTCGATTTCAAAGTCCATTCTTGAGATATAATTTGAAAATGAAAATTGTGTGCGGTTTTTGACATAGAGGTATCCTTCCCTGTTTAGTGAAAAGAAATAAGGGAAGTGATTATGGTGTTATGTTTCAAATTATTAATATTAAAATCATGTTTCTCTTTATTGAAGTACAGTATTAGGTATTAGTATACATAAAAGTGATAGTTTCAAGTAAATTAGAGAGTTGGAAATCAAAGGTCAAAATTCCACTATTTATATTCTACTTCATTTCCAATTTTGTAACGAGTTTGTCGTATGTAACGTAACGTTCTAAATTTGGTAAATGCATTGTTTAGTATTTTCCTTTTTTATTCTGTTTCTATCAAGACCAGATCTAGTCCACAAAAAAAAGGAATATGCCTCAAATTGCTGTGAGTATGTTTCAGTTGACAAGAAAAGCACTTTGCACACGTGTCATGGGTCATAGAATAGGCTACCATGAAAAAGGCTTTGCAGCATATATGTATTTATTTTGTCCTCCCCATCTTTGTGTTTTAGTAGAAATAAAACCATCAGCAGCTTTAGAGCGATCAAAACCTAAGTGGTCCTTGGTGGAAGAGTGATTGAGAGCAATACAAGATAAAAGAACCCCTTGTAATGTGGGTAACCTACTACCAGTGTACTGTATAGTTTACCCATATTTTCAAGGAAGTATTTCAATTTTGGAGACATTTTCCGAAAATAATTCTTATGTAATTTTTAAACCTTGCAGCCTCTGAAAAGCATCTTCGTTTACTATAACCATGAGCTAAAAACTAATTAGCTTTTCGTTGGCAACGTTTGGTTGTAAAAACTCTAAAAATACACCTTGCTCATAGTCATGGATTTTGATGAAGAGAAATAAACTGATCCATGGTGGCAAACTAAATACATACTAATAAAATAATATAGAGTTGAATTGTGATGTCATTAATTATGGATTTAGGGCACTTCAATAGCAAAGATTATTTGCCCTTGTGATGTTATAATCGTGTTCTGTGTTTTTACCATAGACCAGAGGCATGTACAACCCACTCTTTCATTCATTCCAGGGCCACTTTAAAAGTGATGTCACTTTGAAGTGCCATCAATACATATTATATTACATGTATGTGTGTAGTTGAAATGTTCTGACTTTCATTAATAGAAGGGGTAAAAACACTGGAACCATAATTAATTTATATGAGTCATGTGATCCAATTGCATGAGGGAAAATTTAAGGCAATATGATTGTATTGTGAACGTGATGATTATTCCAATGCATCAGCATTTTGTATGTATATTTTTTTAGTGCCATTTTAGATTATGTACTTCATAGTAGGCATATTGATCTGTCTTTCAGAAAAATGTGGCTATTGTTCTCTGATTTTTGCTTAGAACTTGTTCTTGTAACAATACTTATTTTAACAGTATAAAGTGAGTGTTAGAAGGTAGAGTGAATTAAAAATCAGTTGGTTCTCTGAAAGTATAGTTTATTTAAACAAAACAATTGCATTCAATATTGGTTTCTTTGTTTGTTGGATATTTATTGCAAGAAAGATTTTTCTAGTTTACTACTTTGTTAATGTTGTAAACATTCCTGGAGCACTTAAGGCCATGCCAGACCGTCCTCTGGACATAAGGTTTGCGCATCCTGTTCGAAGAGTTGTACATGATTACAAAAAGTGTCCCAGTGTGCCAGTGCACATTCTATTCTTTCTGTGTTGTAATTTTACTAGCACAACCCAGTAAAGGTAAAGCCACTGTTCAAGTTTTATGTAATCTATTTACAAAGCCAGTGAGTATGTATCAAACATTGTGAACATGGATGACATAACACAGCCTTCCATCTGTTTTATATAATATAACCTATGTGTCACACGCAATGGCAAACACTTATTGACCCGGAATAAATGTTAAAACACACACGCAATTATAAAACGGTACCAAGGTCACTTACTTAAAAAATCGGTGAATTTTTGGAGTAACATGTACCTGACCGAGGGCAACTGCTCTCGGTCTGAGGAAGGTGTGTGTGTGTGTGTGTATTAATACAACCTACGTGTGTTTCGTAGGTACAGTACTTTGTAATATATAATGTATATCAATGTCATATGCCTACTGTATTGTGCTACTTGAAATAATATGTAAGCATTTAACACCCTCAAATACTGAGTAATTCTGTTATTTGTGGGGCGATGCCCTGTTATCAATAAAGAATCATCAGTAATAATAATAAATTACATCTAATAAATGTGTCTTATCAGATGCACCAACCAAATCCTTGATACAAGCATCATGCCTCTGTCCCAAACTCCTGTATGTGGCATGTGAAGTAGTCTATGCATTATTAGCGTTTATTCACAAAAGGGGGAGCCTGGTTGCCAGAATCTCATTCATACTGAATGCTGAAACTCGGAAAAATCTTATATCGTAGGTAGATCCAAGGTTCAATCCACATCAAAGCTTATGGATGGTCCAAATTTCAACTTGATCAGATTCTCCGTTCCCTTAGACATCAAAGGGAAAACAAACGGAACATAATTTAAAATTAGAAGTAGATTGGAGACGGTCGTTTAACAATTTATTTACAGCTTTATATGCAAAAGTTTATTCAAAACATGTTAAAAATACTTTGATCGTATATGAAAATATATCATATTTTCCCAGACAAAAATATAATATTCCAGCAGTTTTTGTTCCACAGTTTGATCATAGATCTCGGTACCTTTCCCACTTTACCGACTTACCGATTTAGACACTACCTACTTTTATCGACCTCAAGTAATGGAAACATGGGTGACTCGGCTGTGATTGTTTTGATATTATGAAGTTGATTAAAATTGATGTGGTAAGGCTATTCTTAGAATTGTTTTATTTGTCTAATGAAGCTTTGTTACATATTTATCGCTACATGCCCTTTATAAAGTATAAGCAGCTTACATGTCTACTAAAGTAGAGTTTATTAAAGAAAGATATGCTATAACCAAGTAAGGTTATGGTTAAGAATAACAAGCCTAGGCCTAGCCTAGGCCCAGGGTCTAGATTAGGGCCCAGCCTAGCCCTACTAAACCTAATCGGCCTGTCACATGCAAGGTCGAGGGATGAATTAGGCCTATATCTTCAGTTTGGATGCAAAATGAAGTTTCTTGTAAGTTTATTTGAACTGTGTGTAAAGGTTTTTGTTTCGTTGTAGATGAGGTGATGGAGGGGGAGGAGCTTGCAGTGCATGATGTCGTCGACCTTCTTCGTGCACAGTATGCAATCATTACAGGTTCGTTTCCTTCTTTACTGTTGGAAATATTATATCAAGCTTTGTTGATGCAAATTCACGTGCCCTTTAAAGTTAACTTTAGAATATTAGGCCTAGGGTTGATTATAAGTAGGGCCTAGGCCTGGCCCTGGCTCAAACTTACAACCTGGTTTAGGGCTAGAGAAGCATCAATACAACTTAGCCAAGTGCTAACTGCATCATTAGTGCATGTGATTAGAACTTATTTTTGTTATTCTGTTCTGTGAGCTGGGAAAGGTCATTTGCCAATGCTTTTTCAAAAAAATATCCCAAAGTTAGGGATGTCAGGCAAGTGGGTTATGCAGTCATGCACACTTAAAAGTGCAATGATTAATTAATTGTATGCATAGCCTAGTTTTATTTAAGGTCCTCCTTTGTAAATCAGTTTTTATAACTGAATGGGATAGACATTAAATAAATGAAGTGCCCGCGGAACCCTAGAAGCTAACGTACAGGCATTGTGCGTGCTTGGCGCAAATCTAACCCCTCCAATAATCTTCTACTTTACGTAGACAGGCCTGCAGAACATTGGTCGGCAGAGAAAGTGTCATGGTGACAATGCAAGCAACACTGTTTTAGATCGGCCAAACGCTGTTCTGAGATAGTTGAAAAAATCACTTTTTACTGTCGTAGAAGACACAAAACTGTGTCTTAGTTCATATAAACATTAATCACCTTAATGGTGTTTCAAGTACTTTCCGGGACTGCAAATGTGCGATAATCGCGAGGACTTATACGGAAAGAAATACCAATTTTCCCAAGCTATAAGCCAAAGTCTTATGTTCTTGAATACCTTAAAGTCGATCGATGAAGTGAACTACCCATTCAATACAACAACTAAACTATTCAAATTAAATGGACATGAAAAAATACTTTTTTTTATTCTAAATTATGAATTTCAAGAATTATTACATGTGAGTAGCATTTAATACTGAACTTCTTGAAATTATATACATTTTTTTTATTAATAAAGTATATTTATAGTTTCTAATTTGAGTAGATTTGACGTAAAATTGACACACCAAAACGAATATCTCGAAAACGGATTGCATTCGACCATCTTTTTCAAACGTATTCATGTTAGTCATGACGTTATCTAGGCCTACATTTAGGACGAAAATTTGTTACAATATATTACTTTTTGAAGGTGATACGCAAAGTTATACGATTGAAAGTGTAGGTTTTTGTTCAGTTACAATGTATAACATAGGGAATTCCAACGCTTTTCAACACTCAATAAATAAAAAACTAATAACGGTAGGTGCATATTTTTTTCTACAATATTCACAAGCTTAATCTCAACTTGCAGTACATACAATTTGAATGATTTATATTACATGTGCAGTTATCATCGATCGACTTTAAATTAAATTTATCGCATTAAATTTTAGTGCATACCAGTAAGTAGGCCTAATGTGATAGCAATTTCACACTTTGATTCAAATGTACTAATTTAAACACATTTAGTGGGATGTACCGTTGCTTTTTTCTACAATGTTTGTGACACTGACTTAGTATTAGGCCTACTCATTGCCATCCTATTCATCTATTCTGGGCTTGCTATGCTAATAATAATAATAATAATAATATAATGTAGGCCTACTGTAGGCCTACCTAATAGATTTGCTTACTCACTTTTGAAACTTTTTTAGGTGGAAAATCTCGTGATGGTTGCCCTATCATTACATTTCCAGATAGGGGTAACTTTTGTTCTTTAGCAGATGATGAATATCAACGCCTTATTCTGTACCTGACCTCAGTGCCATCGTGAGTATCTAACTTATTTTTAGAAGCGTTCGACAACTGACACCAAACATTTTATAGGACTAGGGCCATACTGGACTGTAGGCCAATACTGCTTTCATACTGCTTTCAAATCTCACAATTGTGATTTAGTATTTTATTAATTTCCCCAGAGTTACATTTTATCTTTCATTATAGTTTATAAAATGAGATAGGCAAAAACATTATGTAGGTAGGAAGATATAGAGATATTTTAAAATTTTATGAACAATTGGAAAAATCAAAAATTGTATAGGCCTCTCAAAGTAGGTCGAACTGTGGTAGACCTGCAGGTAGGGCCTTCCTGAAGTCTTGCTCACGTATCTGACATATTTTCTATAGAAACATAACAGTACATAACAGTAAACTAAATATTATATTATAGGCCTACCAGTAAGTCCCAGAATTTTCTATTGAAAGTTAAGTATAGGTACTGTAGGCCTACTGTTTTTTTTTGTACATTAGCATAATTTAGCTCCCTTAAAAAAGCAAAATATGTGTAGTCTACAATTTATATATTGCATTGAATAATGAAACAGTCCAGATTCATTGTTTAGCCTACCGGTACTGTTTAAAATGTACATAAAAATCTATAGAAGAAGTGTTAGTTTTAAACACCAAGTTAAGAGGACACTGGAATATATAGTAGGCCCTACAGTAGTAGTCCTGAATGCAAGATAAAATTGCAGTTAAGTAGGATGGTTTTTTTGATACTTTTATGCAATACCAAAACTTTTTTTTATGTAACTGCTATAGGCTACCTTGCCTGTATCATATGGGTATTTTATTTTTCTTGCAATTTTGTTTCTAGGATGCAAGAAGTGGACATGGGATTTGTCCTTGTAATTGACAGACGAAATGATAGATGGAACTCTGTGAAAACTGTTCTACTAAAAATATCTGTAAGTTTAATAACTGTTCTATGTGGGTGGGTCTGAAGGGTTTGTCTGTTAGTACATGTGTTGTGTATCCATGCATGGGTGTAATTCGTAATGTCTTCTAAGTTCCCTCTAGGGATGGGAAAAAACAGCTATTTTGCTAAACGTTTAAACGCACCAACTAATCGCGTTTAAACGGTTAACCCCCCCCCCCCCAATTTTTTTTTTTTTTAATTCCGATAAAAAAGTAGACATAATTAAAAGAAAATAGTAATCTCACACTTTCGTATAATTCGCATTATTCTTAGGAACATTGTTTAATAAAAAAAACTAATCCCGGTCACAGACACACGCAACAATTTGATTATAAAAACAAGCACAAAGACAATAATTAAGCGCTGCGACTGGCCAGCAAGACACCCCGAGCTATTGTGAGCGGTGGGGGGTCGGTACTCGGTAGCGTAATCCAGCGTGACAAAGGCGAAACATCGCGAGGCAGGCAGGCAGTAAGATTCTACTCCGTGAAGTGAGAGAGAGAGATCGGTTGCCAGTGAGGGCAAGTGAATACGCGAGTCGCCGGCGACGAACGTGCAAGCAACAGCAAGCCATTTCCATTCCACCGGAAGTTCGTTTGTTTGGTGGTGGGCAGGCGGCGCCGAGTGATGAATGAGTCATTTATGATAGGTTTCAAGTTTCAACCACACTCAACTCTCATGCACATTCGGGAAAAAAACATTTATTTTTAATTTAACAAAACTGAAAGGTCACTCAAAACACCATATTTTATGATACAGTAATTACTATTTACTATTTATTTTTAAATTGACTAACCGTTGCTAACCGTTTATGCGTAATCTAATAACCTCTAATTTACCACTACACGTTTAAACGTTTAACCGTCCCATCCCTAGTTCCCTCACTATCATCGTCTAGCGTGTGGCTTGTGCCACACTGCGTTAGCGTGGAAGATGCTCTTGTACACATACCCATTACCCACACAATATCTCTTCATTACTCCGGTGGTCTTCCTCTGGCTTCATCAACCAACTCAACCACCAATCCAACAAGTGCAACTTTTTCCAGTTCCATAATCTTTGTACATGTTGCATGTTGTGTGTAATGTATGTCTTTGTATATGTTGCTTAAACCTCTTTGTATGGTAAATCGAATATACTTGATATGTTAAATTAAATCCCATATTCCAACCAGTTGTTCTCTTTCTTGTTTGGTGCCTCCTGGGGCCAACACTTTCATATCTTAATCCTTGTTGTCAAACTTGGTGGTTCCCTAGTCCCCAAGTGATATTTGGAAAATAGCTTCTTTTAAATGTGTCAATTCTAGTAGTCGTGAGGTCACTGGTTTGGTGATAAATGTGATTTGGGAAAAAGGAACGTATGTTGAAGTTTGATCAGGTAGTAAGGCCTACCACAAGTTCCATAGCTCAGATACCATTAGGTCACAATGAGTAATAACTACCTAATAAATAATGCATTCTGAATGCTATGCATAACGTATTATCTAACCAATCACAGTTGAAATAAATAAAAGCAATTGTAATGTTCTCACCACTCAATTACAAGAACTGATTTTCAGTAATGGGACATTTATACAATTTACTACGTGCTTCGTTGCTATAAGGGCTCCAAAGACACCGTTCACATTTACATAGCAGTACAGATGGATTGTAGTTAAGTTCCAAAGATAAAAAAACCCAGCCCAAACTGGGAATTGAACCCTGGACTGTCTGCATTGGAAGCAGGAATAAGCCCATAGTGACTGGACCAACGAGCCACACAAACAAATGGGCCTACATTTCTGTAGCCAGGTTATTTAAGCGTGGCCACAAAACATAGCTTAACCTTGGAATTAGTGATTGTGAAATGCAAATATTTTGCCAGCAGATTAGCCTACATATTTTAGTGATAAACCTGCATTTAGCATACAGTCTAAGTTGTGTGATTTTGTAACTGGTAAAACCACTTAAAACTTATTGAAATCAGAACTAAGTACTAACTCTTTGTTTATGAATATCAGTCTTCGTTATGTGGGCTTCACTGTCCTGTTAATTCTGTCAACATTATTCGAATGTAGGGTACAAGGAAAAGAAATTTTAAGTTAAGTTATATCTTTTTAATCAAATATCGATGTTCGACTGAACAGATATATAGTTTTCCTCACCCATTAGGCCATTACCATTGCTGAACAGTTTTTCATTATGGTAATTCATTAGCACAATATGAGTTGTATCATTTGTCGTGGACTGTTAACTAACACTCTTTTCCTCAATGTTCTAGGGTTTTTTCCCCGGTCTTATCCATGTAGCATATGTCCTTCGCCCTTCCAGTTTTCTACAGAAAGCAATTTCAGAAGTCAGTAACAAGTTATTCAAGGATGAATTCAAATTCAAGGTACGAGTCACTTTTCATTTGCTTTATTTGGTTCATTTTCAGTTTTTCGGTAGAGATCTCTGATCTGATCTATAGATTTAAAAGCCAAGCTAGAGAAAAAGTTGTCATTACCCATGACATCACAGCAACTCCTCAGCGGTAGACCTAAAAGTATTCCAAACATATTGAGCTAGGTTTTTATTTTCTTTTTATATTGATATATTAAAGGGCTATTTTACCAATCTGAAACTAGGGCTTTCAGTGATAAATGAAACAAGAGAATACATACAGTAGGCCTACACTCAGTCATGTGCTATTACGGTGAACGCTGAAGTGTACATAACTCGTTTGGCGTAGCTTGGCAAGTTGGTGCATGAAGTACTCTTGAAACCACCTTGCATGAATTTTTCATCAAGGGTATTAATTATGTCATAAATATTGTTGAGTGATGAATCTGATTTAAATAAAACCGCACAAATAATAACTACGGTCATACAATAAAAAAAATTACCAAAGTTCGTAAACTTTTGGGGCTTTGCTCGCTTCCTCAGCCATGAGAGAACTGCAGGAGGAATAAAGTGCAGTTGAGGACAGTCCCCTTGCATCTGAGGAAGGGAGCAGAGCTCCAGAATATTGATGCACTTTGGATAGTGTTTTTATTTGGTTATCTATATGACCATGCTTATTGTTTGTGTGACCTTGCTTTATTTAAACAATCTTGTTGTTTTGTTTTCGTAGCACAGAGGGTGATGGCCAGAGGATGATGTGGTTTATGTTTTCAGGTGATAGTGTGTAGCGGTGTGGAGGAACTATTTGATAATGTCGATCGAAATCAAATCACTCCTGACCTCTCGGGTCAGCTGCCTTATTCACACAACGAGTGGTTACACCAAAGAGAGGTAGGCCTATGCTATTTATTTATTTCAAATGAAGATGATCAATTCTCTGAGACAAGGGTTAATGGACAATGGTGAATAAAATATCATGTTTTTGTCACATTAAATCATTTATAAAAATCATTTCATTGACAGTATGTGAATAGTAAGATATTAAAAAAGTACTATACATTACAATTATTCAAAACAGAACAATATCTACAATTGTTGTTAGTACATGCTCCAGTTCACTTAAAACCCTATTGCTATTTCACTAAAGCGACTGTTATTACAATTCAATTGGGAATCACGCTTTACATGGTAAACACTTGGGTTACTTTAGTTAGAGATTATTCGTATGTAGGCTAGGGATGGGACGTTTAAACGTGGGATTGAGACTTTAAATGTTTATAAATTTTAATGCGCAGTTAAGGGGAAGGACTACTCGCCAATATTAAACCCCACGAAATTTACGTCTTTTCGTCATATCTCAATAACGCCACACAATATCGAAAAAGTGACAAGTATGCACAATTTGGGTTCCTAAGAGCTCAATATTATATGAAAAAGATTTATTAGTTTGCACTAATTATAATTATTATTTCGAATTTAATTAATTGACAAGTTAATTACAAATTACAACTATAATTACTACGATCCACACAATCTTTTTCATGTAATATTGAGCTCTCACGAACCCAAATTGTGCATACTTGTCACTTTTTCGATATTGTGTGGCGTTATTGAGATATGACGAAAATACGTTAATTTCGCGGGTTTTAATATTGGCGAGTAGTCCTTCCTCTTAAACGTTCTTGATACAGTGTGCGCCTGGCCGCGGTCGGCCGAGTGCCCGGAAGAAGTCGAGCGCGCCGATGTTTGTCGCGGGGGTGTACTCACCGTTGATAATTCACTTCTTTTGTGCGGCAGTCTTGTGCCGTATCTAATTGAATTAATTTTTTAATTAATTAATTTTACCCTACCCTAAGTTTTGGAACATTTCGGTGATATTTACTGCATTGGTCGTTCTTCTCGCGGAGTTTGGGGGGGGGGGGGGGGGGGCAAACGTTTAAACGTGAATTTAAAAAAAGGTTAAACGCTTTGGTTACTAAACGTGTTTGCCCATCCCCAATGTAGGCCTACTTGTTTGTTACTAGTAGGCCTACCAGCTCATCTGAATATTATAATTGCATAAATTTGTCTTGATGATTTATAATTTAAAGTTGTGAATAAGGCTATAGATACTTAGATGTACATATTGCAAACTCTCAACTGAGATGTTTGTTTGTTTTCAGTCCTTGGAACAGTTTTCAATTATGACCAAGAATGTGTCGAGCTCTCTCGATGCATTCACACAAAGTTTACAGGACATGGAGTTCCCAAATGACGTTGAGGCCACTCAAGAACTTCTTCAATTACAGGTAGAAAATGCAAGTATGATTCTACTAGATCTATCTACAATAGCATATATTCTTTATTCATTAGGGTTGGCGTTGATAATAAAATTTTGATCTATAATCTATATGAACTAGTTGAATTATTGTTTTTATTTTGGTACAGTATGATATGATTATCAATCACAAGAATTACATCAATGTTTTTGCTTAATTTTAAACTACCACATTTAACATCTAAAAAAGTAGGTTTTTCGGGTAATTGTGTAGCCTGCTACGAAAACATTGATCTAACTAACGGATATATCCGGAACCCTTTCTTCTTCCCTCCCACTAATACATTTGGACAGTTTTTATCGACCCAATATAAGAAACTCATGGCCTGTTTTAAATATTTATTATTTTTCAGGGTGTAGAGTACAATGAACTAAAAGAAGAAATCCTAGCAGCTGCAAAACAAGGCGAGTCGCTTCTAGACAACATAAGGCAACGTTCGGTGAATGGTAGTCCTACGAACGGGAACGGTTGTCAGAAACAGCTGGACCTGTACAGGGTGTGTCACGCATCGGCCGTGGAACGGCTCTTGGTACAGTTGGAGGAAACAGAACGCACGTTCGATGACTTCTGGTTGAATCATTCAGCCAGGTTGAGACAGTATCTTGACCTGAGGAGGTTTGAACAAGACTTCAAAGAATTACAGGTATGACCAACATGCTATGAATCATTTCCACGCCCCATCACTGTAGTAATTGTAGGTAATATCAAGTGACCATTCACTTACATTTCTTGAAAGGAATTAGATGCATCTTAAATATACTATAGTGAATTTCAATGAACAGAATACCTCTAAGTCACTAGTTTTATACACTTAATTCTTTTGTGGGCGGCCTACAATTTTATTTTCAGTTCCGTATAACCAAACATGGCGTGGAAAATGGAAAAAAATAATGTTTTGCTCTTTAGTGCATTGTTAAATAAAATAAAATCATGTAACTTTAAAAAAATATTTTTTGCAGTCATAAAATCAAGCTTAGATAATCAGGATTTTATTGTACCTACTTACGTATTGTACGTATATATGCTAAGAGTTATTACAATCTTGTTACTGTGTTCAGGGTAACTTCGACAGTCATCTCAAGGTGGCGTGCGACATGGAAGAAGTGGGAGATTCGGTGGCAAGAGTGGACACATTAATGAAGGAAACCGTAGGATTCCAAAAACTTTGCTCGGTAAGCCGGAACAAAATAAAACATACTATTTAATATTAGGGCTGTGCGAGTACTCAAAAAGTCGAGTTCGGTCAAGTAGTTACTACTCGACTCGAGGTGATCGAGTTTTTCATGAAAAACGAGTCGAGTTCGAGTAGTTTTGATCGACTGAGCCGCCGTATTCAACTGGTTAAAAATACCGCCAATAGGTAGCGCTAGTATCCAAAAATAGCTTAAGTATCGATTTTATAATCCACTTTGAAGAAAAAGTGACCTATCGATCATTATCGAGCAGATCGATACACGCAGACGACGCTTATTAGGCCTATAGTTCTGCAAATTCGCAAAAAGTGTCTGCGTTTTTTGTAGATGATGTAGAAGTGGCAGCCAAACAAATGGAAGGGAATCTTCGAGAACCTAGGCCTACGAGATCGCTGACGCATAGGCCTACTATGTTCAAAGAGCCTAGGCCTAGCATAGCCTAGGTCTAGGCCCTAGGCCTAGGGCCTAGACCCTGGTCGTAGGCCTGGCCTAGGCCTAAAAGTACCTAATCATCAAAGATATTATATTCCCTACTGATCATCATGTATTTAGAATCATTTTTAAAACGTTCCATACAACTTAAGTTCAAAATGTAATCTTTGCATTATTAACCTCAAAATGGGGAAACACTCGCCATCATGGTCTCACAAAAACAAAAGTGGCCATCTGACAACCCATCTGCAAAACAGATTACACTGTAGTTCTATTGTTTCTCTTAAAGTCTTTCTCCTGTGCCAGGTCCCCGTGTACAGTGTAGGCCTAGTCCTAGGCCTAGCATTTGGCCATGCTTCGAGCATAGCCCTAGGCCAGCCTATCCCAAGACCCAAGACCTAGGCCAAGCTTTAGTACTTTCCTTGTCTAGATCACGTAGGCCTAGACCCAGTTGGCAGAATTTAGCATCGTTTGAGCCTTAGGCCTAGGGAGACAATAATATTGAACAAATTACAGTATATGGTTTTAGGCCTGGCCCTAGGGACAGCTTTTAGGCCAAGGCCTAGTCTAGGTGAACTCGGCGGTAGCTTAGATGGGGTCCTAGGTCTAGTCTGCCTAGTCCTCTACCGGTAGTTATTCCTTTCCTGTATCTTTTTATTATATTCAGGCACTACTCGAAACTCGACTCGAAACTCGCGAGTTATTTACTACTCGAACTCGAACTCGAACTCGACTCGATTTGGAAAAGTGCTACTCGCACACCCCTATTTAATATGTAAAGATGTGTTTATTTTTCCTAAATTAATTTTAAAAAATACGTTTTCGGTGTTGAGTTAGCCTACAGTGAACTGGAGATAGAAAGTGTGTTTGAGATTAAATATTTCCCGTGTACCCAATCAATAAATGTTTTAACATTGTTTTCGAATTTCGTTTTAGCACCAGGTTTCAAAATGTGTTTGAACAGGGCTCATTTTGGCCATGTTTTAGAAAACATATTTAACGTATGTGGAACCGGTTTATTTTGCCGTAAGTACAGTTCACTCAACTTATCTCTGTTGTTAGGTTGACGTGGAGAGGGCAGAAGAGTTGATTGCTGCAGGACAGCAGCTGCTGAGCAGTAGACACTATTGCCCTCTAGAGTGCGTACAGCCAAAGTGCTCCGAGCTTCAGCGTATGTGTCACCTCTTGGAAGAAAGGCTCAACTCAAGAATTGCCACACTAGTCAAATGCAGGGGATTACAACAAAGAATTGAGAAGGTTAATGTTGCTTACTGTATCTTAATCACTCTTTCGGTGAAGATGTGTACACTAGCGGTGGACAGACATGTGTATCTTACTAAACGTGTGCACTCTTGGCTGTCAGTTCGTGTACATGTGAACATGTTTATGTTTGGTAAAAAAAAATGCGTTGTGAATATTAAACTCGGCGACGACGTTCGGGATCAATCTAACAGACAAAAGAGGGGCTGAAAGAGCGCATAACTCTGAGCTCGGTGATTGAACAAAGTCGGCGCAACGTTCAACTTTTTGAGAAATTATGTACACGTCCCCTCCCTAGGGTACACTCACCGTCATACGTAAATCAATGGTTCGACAGTACATATCTTTACTCTTACAACTTTCCTGCACAATTGTTTTTTGGCTCGATCTAATTTACAAATCAATTGGCATAATTTTTGTACGTACCTATAATTTTGTAAACCCCGGAAAACGACTTCAAAGTGTTGTCAATTTACATTCTGATACAATAAATTTCTACGAACTGCCAGAAGGTGTTCATGTTTGGTATCTCGCCAGGCAAACCAGTGGTGTGCGCGAGGCATTGAGCTCCTAGCTTCCCAGCGCATCGAGAAAGCTTCCGGCTCGACCGAACTGGCCGAACAATCGCTGGCCGAGATTCAAGAGTTCCTCGTAAGTGCCCAGGAGTTCCAGCTGAACTCGCCGCGGGAGTTCCACATGTTGTTTGCCGACTCCATTACACCTTGTACGAGGGCACTGGTCTGTCAGGTTGGTGCTGCCATTAACTCATTGCAAGTATTTTCATTTTTATTGTCTGTTCCTGCTACAAACTTATAAATTTGCATGGTACACCTTACCTTCATTATATATTTTCATGATATGTTCGTAGTGATTTTTCAAAAAGCCACAATTTTCTCCAACTGATCAAAACAATAATATTTAATGGGCATAGAGACTTAATTAATTTATTGAGATATTCTTCACATTTCTTGAATATCTTGTTAAACACATTGAGCCAAACGGGTCCCATCAGCGTCTGCTATGCTTTGCTGGGTTGGTTGATTTAATCCATTTTTATGTCAGCTCTAGATTTAAATCTTTCAAACTATTATGAGGCCTATCTTGTTTGACAACACATGCCAAAATAATATCATTGGTCATTTGGTGACGTGATTCTAGCTTTCATGTCTACCGTGTTATACCCACCCATTCTTAAATGATAAGAATTGATGCAAATATTGATTTCAAAAAGCAAAGTGCAGCATTTGATACCAAGCTAAATATAAATTGAACTGTCAACAGTAATGAGAACAAAAGAGAGAGAGAATACATATCCTATTCCTACTGTAATATAAAGACTTGAGATTACCAGCTGGTGGTTGTGATAGGACAGTGCAGCCAAGTTCAAGAACGTTGTTAGGACTTGGGACTCTAGTCTTCGTGGTTTTCTGACTGCCAGTGTCCAGAAATGCACCATTTATAGTTCTAGACTAATTACTCAGAATAGAGTTGATAGCAGTGTCCAGAAGAAATCTCTTTGAATGGTAATTAATACCAGTTAGAATAGAAAGCAATTCACTGATAACTTGTTAAGCTTCTTACATAACTGACTTTGAGGGGATATGGGGTGGGGGTCAGCACTTGTACTACCTGGGGCAAAAACATTTAGCAAAATCCATGATGATCCATATTGGTAGAGGTGTTTGTTTTTTGCAAGGCATGTGTATGTAATATGATGAAAAGAAATGAAGATGTAGTCATTAATTAATTCATTTATATATAATGACAAAATAGTTACAAGAACAAGCCAAAGTTATGAAAAACAAGAGAACACAAAACAAGAAAGAAAAAACACAACAATGATAATTGAGAAACAAGAGTTAAATAGAAGAAGAAGAAAGACAAATAAGTTAAGTAGAAGATGGTCGTGATTGAACAGCATGGTTGGATGGAAGGCACAGGGCAAGCAACGCCACAAACGCACATACATTACCTAGGGTCTGGCTAAGGGTTCAGTAGTGGAGACGGTCGTGGATTCACAAGTACTCACAGAGCTGAGCAGGTTCGTTACATAAAGATCACACCAACTTATCGATCTCACAAACTTAAAGGGCTCCACTTTGTACATAAACTTACCCATCAAAACCAGACAGGAGGAGCAAAGAACTACTGCCAGGATTACTCAATGGAAAAGACAAGTAATTTGATAAGTACCTGGTTTATTGAACTGCGCCGGATCACACCGTGAACAATTATGAGGATCAACATTGACCAGCGTCATCCACCAATGAATCTATGAATCGATAAATGCTAATGATTACAACAAATGTTATATAGTTCCAATCTCGATCAGCTATGTTCACTGAGGTAGCTGAGGGTGGATTATACATATATCACAAGTAGCATTACCATCTCAGAGAAAACAGTATTAACAATATGAATATTATTAACAAGAAATCACAAAATATTGTACAGGTCTTACACGAAATCAGTCTCATAGGTAATAATTTATAAACAGTTATACAATAGTCAAAGGATGGCCACCATATAATAATAAATTATACTCGGCATAAGGCCTCCACATCCGTTAGGTGTATAGCCGTAACTCGGTTACAGCACACAAATAACATGACGTTGACCATACTTTGTCATACACAGGGTTATTTTAAAACGGCATATGGCTCGTTTGACATTCGAAAACCAACAGTATGTAATGTGGTCAAAAGCCTACTTGACGAAACAGCTACCACATGTGAGTTATAACAAATTAACATTTAGCATTGCTACTAAACATTTGCCCACTTAAGGTACAAGGAAACTCATATATAAAGTTTGGCATATAATTGAATCTCTCAGCATATAATACTCATGACACAAATTCACAGTATAGTCTGTGCATATAAGGTGTGTGCTACATAAGGCCTCTAGGTATAAGCCTAGTTCATATGAGATAGCACCTCAATCAATGGAATTCAAAATTAAGCCTAGATTGAGGGGTACCACTCGGGTAAGTATATGATGAAGTTAAATTCTAATTTGGGCCTAAAATGAGAAGTAACACTGGAGGAACTAATCTTGAACAATCTGGACTAGGTCTGTGCTGCATATCATGAGAAATTAATAAACAAAGAAGTTCGTGTGGGGTCAAAACACACCAGAACGAGATCAGCTAGGAACAGAGCCGATATGCTAGATGCACCGTTCGCAGATGGGTGGCGATGCCCGACACATACGAAATATAACGAAACAAAAATACGGTACCGCACACAGTTCCACTTCCAAATGGTCACGTCAATCCCCCCGTGAGTCCGTGGCGTGCATGGGAAGTCTAGGACGACACAGCATACGGCCTCTCAATCGGTGGTGTCACGAATACTTCTAGGGTGGTGGACACGCATTCTTACGGCGTCTGGATTATAGACGAGAGAGCTGGAAGACTCCTGAAAACTCCTCGGTGAATCGCAGCATATACGTCGGAGACGCGGTCACACCCTCGCATCACGGTGACGTCACGGATTGACGCCCCCCGGAAGGTCACCTCGGAGATGCGGTCACACCCTCGCATCACGGTGACGTCACGGATTGACGCCCCCCGGAAGGTCACGTCGGAGATGCGGTCACACCCTCGCATCACGGTGACGTCACGGATTGACGCCCCCCGGAAGGTCACGTCTGAGACGCGGTCACACCCTCGCATCACGATGACGTCACGGATTGACGCCCCCCGGAAGGTCACGTCGGAGACGCGGTCACACCCTCACATCACGGTGACGTCACGGATTGACGCCCCCCGGAAGGTCACGTCGGAGACGCGGTCACACCCTCGCATCACGGTGACGTCACAGATTGACGCCCCCCGGAAGGTCACGTCGGAGATGCGGTCACACCCTCGCATCACGGTGACGTCACGGATTGACGCCCCCCGGAAGGTCACGTCTGAGACGCGGTCACACCCTCGCATCACGATGACGTCACGGATTGACGCCCCCCGGAAGGTCACGTCGGAGAGGAGGTCACACCCTCGCATCACGGTGACGTCACGGATTGACGCCCCCCGGAAGGTCACGTCGGAGAGGCGGTCACACCCTCGCATCACAGTGACGTCACGGATTGACGCCCCCCGGAAGGTCACCTCGGAGATGCGGTCACACCCTCGCATCACGGGAAGGTCACGTCGGAGACGCGGTCACACCCTCACATCACGGTGACGTCACGGATTGACGCCCCCCTCACGTCGGAGACGCGGTCACACCCTCGCATCACAGTGACGTCACGGATTGACGCCCCCCGGAAGGTCACGTCAGAGACGCGGTCACACCCTCGCATCACGATGACGTCACGGATTGACGCCCCCCGGAAGGTCACGTCGGAGACGCGGTCACACCCTCGCATCACAGTGACGTCACGGATTGACGCCCCCCGGAAGGTCACCTCGGAGATGCGGTCACACCCTCGCATCACGGGAAGGTCACGTCGGAGACGCGGTCACGCCCTCACATCACGGTGACGTCACGGATTGACGCCCCCCTCACGTCGGAGACGCGGTCACACCCTCGCATCACAGTGACGTCACGGATTGACGCCCCCCGGAAGGTCACGTCAGAGACGCGGTCACACCCTCGCATCACGATGACGTCACGGATTGACGCCCCCCGGAAGGTCACGTCGGAGACGCGGTCACACCCTCGCATCACGGTGATGTCACGGATTGACGCCCCCCGGAAGGTCACGTCGGAGATGCGGTCACACCCTCACATCACAGTGACGTCACGGATTGACGCCCCCCGGAAGGTCCTACATTTCCAATAAAACGACAGGAAATTAACACTAGCCAAAACTAAGTAGTCCAGAGTAATCTGAGCAATTAGCTGAACAATAAATCAACAAAGAAAGCCCGACGGCTGAAATCAAACTTACCACAAACGTCGACTGCGAAATACCTCACATCAAAACGAAACCCAGTGCTCCAGATGTGTCCAAGATGGAAACTCAGTGACAACTAACTTACAGCAAACCTCCAACACTCGTGAACCCTGAAGACGTGCTCTGATTGGTGGAAAAAAACATCCGACACACGAGTGCCAACCGTACGAAGACCTTGCAGACTTCATCTCTGCTCTAATCGTCTTCTCGACACTAAACATAAGACCATGGCGTTACCTATCGGTGATCGCGTGAACTACGCGCTCACTACAACGAAACGGAGGGAAACTCAAAACGAGAAAACTGAGATAAAACAAAAGACGGAACGTCACAGATGGGCCACATAGAATCATGTGCTTATGGATCTCATATTTCCTCAATTCATGGTACTAGGGGCTCCGTGCTCATATTGATAATGATTGGCCATGTGTACAATGACAAATATAATTAAAACAATTGTTAGACATTACTTTTTTTAACTATTATTTCTATTCACATGAAGAAAGTTGTGGCTGGTTTTTCTAGAAAAATTGCAATTTTCTGTTTATTATTTGCTATTTTTTAAACTTCAAAACTATTTTTTCACAACAATCCATTACAAGTATAAAAATTCAAACTTCTAATGCATATAAAAATTCAAACTTCTAATGCCCAAAGTATGTAAACGCTATATACACCTTAGTTTGTTGGGGTATACTCATAACACCTATCAATCATACAATACTGACACTTTTGTGCTTTTGTTCTTATCCACATTCTCGTCAATCGTCACGTCTTGCCGCAGTCTAATCAAAGGCGGGAAACCGAACAAAAGGTAGGGCCCACTTAAGTCTTGTCATTGACATGCAAACTAGGATATATCTCAGGTTAAAAATCATAAGGCTTAGCCAGAGGGCAGGTTTCTAACTACGTATTGATCTGGGATCCTTATTTAGTGCAAGAGTAAAGAACATCAGTTATCTGTGATAATAATCTTTAAAAAATCAGTGGTAATAATGTTAAAAAATAAAAATGGTTTATTTAAATGTAGATTATAGACCATACAGTTGATGTAACTTGTCATTAAAAGAAAAGAAAAAGTTAAAAGAGAAATGGCGTCTTTTGAGTGGAAATTAGGGGGGACATCAGTTAGTAAAATTGCTAACTGGCTATCTGAATCCAAAACTAACCGGATAAAAAAATAACAATATTCATCAAAAATAACATTATGATAAGATTGTATGGTCGAGAGGAGTGAGGCAAAAAGCACATCAGATTTGCTTTGTCGGCATAAGATGACAAAGAGTTGGGAAGGCGCGTGACCTGGGGGTTCAAAACGGGTGTTGTGTTCAGTTATCATTGTTATCCCTAGTGGAGATATTTCACACAGTTAACACACAGTGAAGCATGTTCTCTTCTAATCTCAAGCATGAGCACAAGTCATATATCTATGATCTGCAATGCCCAGTTACTGGTGTATAAGATATGACTATCTCTCTTTGAATACAGTATGTACGTACAATGAGAATTAACAATATATTCTATACATATTCTCATGTGATACTAAACAATGTATCAATAACTGATTCTATTTCAACCCTAGTAAATGAGTATGAGTATTTAGTTCCTTATTGTTTTACTAGATGTCATACTACTACTCTCAATGTCATCTCTTCTGCTGATAGGCCTAGAGCATATGTAGCCTACTAACTTAAATGCAGTTGTTGTCTTTATGTGAATTCCTGCTTTAACTATCTTAGCAATACAGCACCAATTAAGTGGTTAAGACAATGAAGATGTAGACATTGAAGATATGAACTTTTCAACATGGAACCTTTTTGAGTTGTCTGTCCTGGCTTGTATAGAAGCAAATGAATGTGGGTTTCAATCTACATAGGGTATGGATTTATGTTTTTTGTAATTGCCTATATATCAGGGCTTCTGCCAAAAATATTTTCAAATCCATTTGAGTAAAGTGGATTATTTGTAAATAACCGTTAAAAGTACAATAACATAACTTTGTTCATCCAGGTCGATGACAATTCTTAAAAGGTATTTTTTCTTTAAATTTTCATTATTTTAGTCTATATTCAAGTCTATAATTAATGTTTTTATTTATTGTATGTATTGATATATTGTCAACTGTGTATTGTAGAATTTATTAATTTGTCTGTTGATTTATTGTTTGAAGACAAGGCAAGGGTGCTTGGTTCACTCCTAAATGTATAATGTGAGTGTACAATGAATATTGGTTATGTATTTGGAAACATTGAACACATCCTTGATTACTAATCTGTTTATGTATTACATTGGAACTGAATCTTCCAATTTCATTCTACATTCATGTTTGATATTCTTGTTATAGGTATTACATCGCATAGATGATGTGACAACTATGTGTGAGAAACGAATATCCAATTTGAAGAATTTAATGAAAAAGCCCGAGCGACCTGTACAGTCTGTTCAACCCGAAAGGGGGGTACCCTTTCAGCAGAAAGCACCACCTTCACAACCGGCAGTTGGCGCACCACAGCTACAAAACAAGAAAAACACTTTCCACAAAGCAAATACACTGCCAAAGGTAAAACATGGATGTGTCTTAGTATTGATCTGCAACAATATTGTTTTGCATGTCGATATTGGCACTATTTTGCGGATATCATATCGTGATATGATAATGTATAGTTTATATCGTTATCATTACTGTCAGGCAACCAGTTGGAATATTTTAAGTTGACTACGACTTTATTTAAAACTTAAAAGCAATAAAATCAGTAAAATAAATAAATAAATTCGTATTTATTCTCGACCCACCCCTCAGCTACAAGAACTGATTTTCAGTAATGGACATTTATACTGATTATTATGTGCATCTTTGGTATGACTGCTCTAAAGCCACTGTTTGCATGTACATACACCAATATCATATTGATCACTATATCAATATCCTTGTGTTCTACTTGTTTTTAAAATTCCAGTCAGAAAGAACTTGGCAACCATTTTCTACCAGTTTTTCATAACTTCCTCCTTCCTTTTTGTAAACCTCTCCCATTGGTTTCGTCGTTCCAGATTGACGTTCCCTCCGAGATGTGGCAGTTTCAAGGGCGGTCAGCTGACCCCAGCGATCCCAGCTCGTCGCCTGACAGCGAGTGCTCTAGTCAAGACCTCGAGATGATGCGTATCAAGAGAGGACACGTCTTAGCAGAACTCCATGACACGGAGAAAGCTTACGTCTTCGAGATGCGATCCATTATCAGAGTAAGATTCAGCCTTGTGTCACTTTGATGTCAACATCGTGGACAAATTTCAATTGGTTTGATATCTGAAAATTTTAAGTATCTTATCTTAAATCAATTATAGTACATACAGTAGATGTAAATTATAATTATACACATTATAATTGCCAGAAAGTCTGAAAGATGTTAAGAAAACACACTCTCAACATTAATTTATAATAAACAAAACTAACTACAGTAAAACTCCTTGATAACGAACTTTTGGGGACCAGATTATTATTTTGTTATAAAGAACATTTCTTTATAAAGACTATAAAACTATGTTTACAATACATAAAACCTTTATGTGCATTAGAGCCTTTAGGGACCTCAAAAACAGTTTGTTATATAGATCATTTTGTTATAAAGAAGTTTCACTGTATACAATTTGAGCTTAAATGTTGTTTTTATGCTACAGGGCTACAAAGATGAATTATATACCAGTGAAATGCAGTCGCTGGTGCCGGCCGGACTAGTCAATAAAGCGGATGTATTATTTGGAAATCTGGATGAAATATGTAGTTTTCACGGTGACATTTTCCTACGAGATCTTGAGAACTGCATTTCAGACACGGAGTTGGTGGCGTTATGTTTCACTCAACGGGTACGTTGTCAATAAAAACTTGTCTGTAACCTGGAATCTATTTTTAAAATCGTGTGGATGAAGGAATAATCATTAGGGCTGCCCAACGATATCGATAATTTGATACGATATCGATAATAGAAAAATAATTCGATATCGATATAGAATTAATATATCGTACGTTTCCCGATATCGATCAAGTGTCAACTATCGTAAAAAAAAAAGAAGTTAAGCAGTGTTGTGGTTTTGCATCTTTGTGATACATACACTGCAACATTCGTGTTGGTATCTACTCGCCTTTCGTCGCGCGGTCTCGCCTTTGTGTTCGCGCTCCACCCGCCTTCCACCAGTAACACCCCCCCCCCCCCCCCCCCCCCCCTCGTAACGTGAGCCGCGGGCGCTGGCTGTATGGGAAGCGAGTGACTCGGCCGGCCGGCGGTTGATGCCTCAACGTCCGCCGGCCGGGAGTCTGTTGCGCCCGCGCTCGTTCTGCCAGTCTGTCACACTCACGTCACGTCACGCCAATCACAACATCGCTGTTTTGTGGATACATTTTTAATAATACAACACATAAATTGACGCACATAGTAAAACATTTCGACGTTAAATTATTCACATTAAATTAGGGGTGTGCGGTTAGTACTTTTTTAACTCGGTTCAGTTTTCGGTTCGGTTAGTGTAATAACCTCGGTTTTTCGGTTCCGGGTCGGTTAGTCGTAAATAATATAGCTCCATTCCACATTTTGTAGGCAAACATTTTTTGTTTTAAATAAACTAAGCATACTCATGACTTTGCAAGTAAGAACCAAATAAAAATAAAACTGGGAAGTAGGAAACAACTGTGTGCTTTATTTTGGAAGAAGTTGATGGCATGCCTGTGATTATGGGAAGTAGAAGAGGTAGAAACTAGGCCTGTGCGAATATTTGAAAATATAGGCTCGACGTTGTACCAAACTCAGTTTTTAATTGGCTGGCGCAATACTTGCACTTGGCACAGATCGAACTAATTTTGGTAAAGTGTGCCCAAATATTTGCCTTGGTTGGAGGCCAACATCACGTTGTTGAGGCTCGGAAGGAACTTGTAGGCCTAGGCCTACGCTGCTCCGGTGGATCATCAGCATCTTCATCGCTCTCAATAATTAAAGCTCTAGACCTAGGCCTACCTGTGGCTGTACGACGCATTTTATTTTTATTATTTACCAAGAATTACGTTTTATAGCACACGACGGATGTAAATAATTAACGAAAGTTGACAACTGCAACAAACCAGACGAGAGCCTAGTGGCCTAGGCCTATGGTTGGTCGTCTTGGTTCGATGTACGTTCGATATATCGATAGGTCGTACATATCTCTTGCTTAGCGGTGCGATCTAGCAGGCGGAGGAAACAGTCACGGTCGTTTCAAACATCGCGCGCGGGAAAACCGACTTTCGGGTTTTCAAACGAATTTTCGGTTCGGTTAGTAAAAAACCGACCCGACCCGAAAAGTCGGTTAACCGCACACCCCTACATTAAATTGTTTATAAGGAATGGCCTCTGGCTGGTTTGAAAAAAAAATCACAATATCGGCGATATCGATACCGAGTTTAAAAAATTCGATATTGCGATACGATATCGATAATTACATCCGCGATATCGATATGAATTTTTTTATCGTTGGGCAGCCCTAATAATCATTAATGAAAGAAAGTACTGATCAGTGATGCATAATGCATGGATCCTTTTCGAATGCACCGTCATGCAGTCCTTTTATTTAGCACACAAAAATAAATTGAATTATTGCTTCAAGAGGATATAGCCAAACATGTTGCAATCATGGAATTATATAAGGGTATTGGGCCTGGGTTAGAATATCTCTCTTGGATATCTCTGCCTAGTATGTATTGATTGAAATAGCTGAGCTATTTAACCTAGTAGTCAAGGTCATTATTAAAGTTCAACAATTTTCATTTGATTATTGTGTAAAATATGTTTCTTTTCATTTCAGCGAGAGACGTTTCATCGCTTGTACAGCTGCTACTGCCAAAACATGGCACGATCAGAACAATTGCGAGAAGCGGTCGGCGAAAGAAATATGTTTTTTCAAGCTTGCCAACTCAAACTAGGACACAAGCTACCATTAGCTGCATATTTATTGAAGCCTGTGCAGAGAATTACTAAGTACCAACTACTGCTCAAGGTAAAACATGAGCTTCTCTCTTTTCATTACTTGTAGCCTATATAGTTAGGCCTATAAATTTTAAATTTAAGCTGATTTACAAACTTTCTCTATTTCCATGCACATTGTCTACACTGTTTTACGAATAAACTTTTAACTAAGAATTGTGCTGCAAGTTTGAACATTCTTTTTGATGGATGTGCTAAATGAAGGTATAGGCCTATTTATCCTAACGGTTTGTTTACACACGTGGCAAGTTGCATGTGCTTTTTGGATCTTGACACAATTCCTTGGAAAAACTTACTAGAGTTGATTGGCGTACCAATTAGGCTACTTGACTCGATAGCTGACTCTAGTCTAGTAGGCGGGTAGGACTAGGCCTACCCGCACGTACCACTTTAGTTAACCTTTCTGCTATTTCAGTTTATAAATGCTACGCACATAGAACCTACCATCATATGATATTTTCTGTTTTAGGATCTACTTCGTTATAGTGAAGATCGCAGCCTGTGCAAAGAATTACAAGAAGCATTAGATTGTATGCTGGTCGTTGTCAAATGCGTAAATGATTCGTTGCACCAGGTTTCCATTACCGGTTTTTGGGTAAGTAAACTTGGCCAGCCACCTTCTTATATATCCTTATATATTCTAAGTATCCATATTCTTATATATCCTAGAGGCAAAATACGTCTTGGCTACTTTTTACTCTCGGTAGGCCTATTAAACTAAGATTTGAAGGGCATTTCTTATTTTATTGATTTGAATCTTAAATCATTTCTTATTTTAAATTCAAGTTCTAAGAAGGAACGAAATATTATGGTTTAAGAAATATACGCTCATATTTATGAAGATAGTCTTAATTTGTCACAATTTAAAAAATTATTTATGCACTGGTAGCCCTGCTGTGCAAATGTGAAAAATTACATTTTCCATCATTTTGATTTGAGAAAAACCAGTAGGCCTATAGATTGGAGGACTAATGTTTGATATATTTTTATATGATCTATTCCATGCTGCTGATTATTGATCAGGATTTCCATATGAACGGTAACCCAAAATGCCAAGACCATGCCCAATGTTTCAGGGAGAGTTGTGCGAGCAAGGGGATCTCTTAATGCAAGGGCCCTTCTCCGTTTGGACCGACAGCAAGAAGGATCGACTGCTACGGTTGAAACCCATGCAGCGCCACATCTTCTTGTACAGAAACGCAATCCTCTTCTGTAAGATTGCACCTAACAAGCTGGATCACACATACCACTTCAAAAGATACCTCAAGGTAGAGCATAGCATCTGCATCTATCTCATCGTCATTGTTTTTGTTGACAGCTAGGCGTAAAAAGACAATTGTAGATGTTAGTTTATACAGTACAACCTTGTTATTACGTCGCACGATACAACGTCGTTCGCATTATCACGTCGTTTTGACAAAGTCCCGGCGAATTCCCATAAGAGATAATGTTATCTAGAACTTAATACAACGTCCCTTGATATAACGTCCTATCCGACATTACGACGCCTATTTTCGGACCGTACAGCAGTCAAACGAGCGTTATAACGTCGTTTCATGATGCAAACTTCTCTTGTTTACATGGATTTTCCCGCCGAACACGATCACTGAATTCGCAATTCCCAACTTGAAGTTGAGTCGACCCTTCGACGGCATTGTTCCCGAGTTATCCTCCCCTCCTCCCCTACCCCGCCGCTGCCACATTCCGGTCCCCCCCCGCATCCCCCGCCCGCCACGCACTCCGCTTTGCGGCAGCTGCGACCTCGCTCGCCGGCGTTTTATTCCCGCGACCTTCGGTAGATTGTTGTGCGTGGCTGTTAAGGTTTAACAACTTCGTCCCTCTTCTTTGTTAGGCGATGTCATTCATTGCTTGGGCTTGGGCTACTCTCAAACCAGAAACAATAGCGAAATGCTTTTGCAAAGCTGGTTTCGTGAAAGAGTACGACGTTTTGACAGCGTTTGACGACGAGGCCGATGACAAAAGCGATGACGAGAGCCCACCTAATGAGATCGCCCCGGGGGATTGGGAGAGGTTGGGAGGAGCCTGTACAATGGAAGAATTTTTAGAAATTGACAACCACTTAGTGACAAGTGTGGTACTGTCAGTTGATGATATAATCGAGGAAAATAAGACCATTGATGGCGCCAACCTCAGCGACGTAGACAGCGATGTAGAAGCCCCAGAGCCCCCAAAGTTTCAAGAAGCTATGGCTGCCTACGAAACCGTTCGTAGTTATTAAGTGGCGCACGAAATAAGTGACGAGGTCCAAAAGCAGTTACTAAATATAAACAGGGCCTTGTACGATGTGTATACAAAATCTAGTAAGTTCAGTTAAAGATAACAGACTTCTTCAAGCGCTAAGAGCTTAGATAATTCAAGAAACGTCATATTATCATGATACATTACCTTTTGACATAATTTATCTTTGACTAGGACTATGTTTAGACCTTTAATAAATTTTATCTTTATTTGTTTATCAGTCGTTTTATTAATTACACTGCCCATTATTCCCTTAGCGCGTAACTGGCCAGGAAGTCAATGGTTGGGAGGGGGGGGGGGGGGGGAGCTCGCGTGAGCCTGTGCCAGCAACATGCCACGTACAAACACCCACACCTCCTCCTTGATAATTGCGGTAACAGCCGACTCACAATAGCCCTGGCCAAATTAGAAGTGTGTAGGTCTATACCTAAGACAGGGGGCCATACAAACGTCTACCCCCCTTCCCCTCCCCCCCATAATGTGTAATTTTATTTTTTGATCATTTTTTTTGATAATCTGGTACAACGTCGCGCTTGACACAACGTCGAAAATCAATAGTCTCTTCAGCAACGTTATATCAAGGTTGTACTGTATTGTCTGTGTTTGTGCACTAACAACACTGTCCTTACCTTTCCAGATGTCTCAGATTGGTCTCACAGAATCTGTCAAGGGAGACAACCGCAAGTTTGAGGTTTGGCTGCAAGGTCGCCAAGAAGTCCACACGATACAGGCAGCGACTATAGAAGAGAAGAACTCTTGGGTTCGTGAGATCAAGAGAGTTCTACTGGAACAACTTGCAATGCTGAAGGGAGAGAAAATCAAGGAGTATTGGAACCAACAAGCTCACAGGTGGGTGGTAGGGGTGAAGAGAGCTAGCTGTCTGTATCCCAAACGTTTAAACCATCTCATCGAACACATTTCCCTGTTGAACATGTCAAACACACTCACAGCTCACAGGTGGGTGGTAGGGGTGAAGAGAGCTAGCTGTCTGTATCCCAAACGTTGAAACCATCTCATCGAACACATTTCCCTGTTGAACATGTCAAACACACTCACAGCTCACAGGTGGGTGGTAGGGGTGAAAGAGAGCTAGCTGTCCGTATCCCAAACGTTTAACGGTTTAAACCATCTCATCGAACACATTTCAATGTTGAACATGTCAAACACACAGCTCACAGGTGGGTGGTAGGGGTGAAGAGAGCTAGCTGTCCGTATCCCAAACGTTTAAACCATCTCATCGAACACATTTCACTGTTGAACATGTCAAACACACTCACAGCTCACAGGTGGGTGGTAGGGGTGAAGAGAGCTAGCTGTCTGTATCCCAAACGTTTAAACCATCTCATCGAACACATTTCACTGTTGAACATGTCAAACACACTCACAGCTCACAGGTGGGTGGTAGGGGTGAAGAGAGCTAGCTGTCTGTATCCCAAACGTTTAAACCATCTTATCGAACACATTTCACTGTTGAACATGTCAAACACACTCACAGGTGGGTGGTAGGGGTGAAAGAGAGCTAGCTGTCTGTATCCCAAACGTTTAAACCATCTCATCGAACACATTTCACTGTTGAACATGTCAAACACACTCACAGCTCACAGGTGGGTGGTAGTGGTGAAGAGAGCTAGCTGTCTGTATCCCAAACATTTAAACCATCTCATCGAACACATTTCCATTTTGAACATGTCAAACATTTTGTAAGTTGGTCTACTGTCAAATTACTTAGTGTGGTGATCTTTTAGGCATATCAAAGTCTAACTAATTAATTAACTACAATAATACATAATGCAATGTTAAAAATAGGGTTTCATCGATTAACTAAGCCTTTGATCCGCAAACGATGTATTGGGTTGCGGCAAAGGAACCGCCTTCCAGTCCTTATTTTTTCTTCAGCATAGTAAAAGCACAGCGGACGTGGTTTTTGCCAAAAGTATTGGAGATTTTTATCATCCCACTCACCCCACTCTCCTATTTAACTGTCTTCATAAATAATAAATGGGTTTTAAAAAATAAAATATCAATAATTTCAAAAGTTAATTAAATTAGTGTTGTATGTTTTTCAGGCCGCTGCGTCAGACCAGTTCGTGGGAGAGTCCTCAGGGTCCTGCGGCCATGGAGGAGGTTTCCAAACGAGCTCCTCAGAGACATAGTCTGGAAGAAGAAGCTTGGAGCTCTGACTACAGCAACACAGATGACGAAGACATTGAACAGACCGAGGTGTGTAGTTTGCACCGATGGCAATAAGTACATTTGATTCTAACAGTCTTCTTAAATGAGGTTTAAAAATGTGCAAATAGTCAAAAGTCATTATAACAAACACTGGGAGACCCCGCTTTTATTTCGTTTAAATGATAAGTCGTTTTATGTTTGCTAAAAATGAGATCCGCGATCGCCAGGTTGTGAAGAACGCAGCGTCTGTAAGCGAGTGCACTTCACCCCTGCAGCCCGCAACCCGCATTGCATCCTCGCAATACAGGCAGCAAGCCTACCTACATCAGGTGCTCAGGCCTCGGACTAGGCAAAATACATTTTGTGACGTTATTACTCTGCGTGAGTTCTGTGGTGTGCAAGCTATTGGCAAGGACAGTGGACAACAACCTTTAAAGGGATAGCCAGGTGGAATACTAAAAAATCACCAATGAGTCATAAGTAGGGACAAGTATTTTTGGTGAATGCTTTTTACACGAAATTCCTCAAAACTGATTTTTTTCTCATTTTTTCAACTTTGGGATTAATTTTGAGTCTTGTGTGACCATTTTAGCTTTGCGAAATGTCGCGAAATTTTTGCATTTCACAGTTTTATGCGAAATTCTCCAATTTCATGCTTATTTGCAAAATAACACGCGAAATTCTCGTTTTTCTAGACAATTTGCGTAAATTTTGCTAGTTTTTTCGTTTTCTTTTCACGGTGTTATTTGACAATCTCAAGAAGGACGCCATTTTCCGGTCTTGAACAACCAATCAAAATCGCCCAATCGGTGTTAAAGAAAAAAGTCGAAGAGTCGAACCACAGCCTTGCGTATGGTAGAATTCGAACACTGGCATGTGTATATGGCAGTGATATGTAATCGACAACACTTCCTGTTCTGAAATGTCATCGCATGGTCCGATCAGCAGCTGAGTTGTTTTGGATCGTGAATTTTAACAAAATGCCGATAATAGTGACTAGGTATATTTGAGCGACAGAGTGAGTTTAAGAGCAAAGGATTTTACATATTCGACGCAAAACCTGCGTAGAATGAGATAGAAGGAGGCCTAACCTAGGCCTAACCGACGCCTGAGCCTAGGGTAGTCCTAGGCGGCTTCTAGGCCTAACCGACCCCCGAGCCTAGGGTAGGCCAAGGTCTAGTCCTAGGCTTAGCCTAGGTTACAGGATTTCGGGCTAAAAGAGGCTCCTAGACCTAGGGCCTAGTTGGTATAGTTAGTTTACTTAAATTTATAATCCCAAAGTAAAATGATCCTTATTATTACTTTCAGGAGCTGGTGATTTGCCTTAAGCTGACCGCTTGCGTAAAGGTTACGTCCCGAATGTTAGATGTTGTTAAATACAATAATAATAGGCCTACTTGATTCCTAGGCCTATCTTTGTTTAGTAATCATTAATCAAAACCAATCCTAGTAGGCCTACTTCAAAATCCCATCCCAAAAATTTCCATTTTTTTTTTTTTTTTTTTGCCGCTGTGAGGCACTGATATATTTGTTTCCCACGGCTTTATTATACCGCTGAAGTAATTTTTTAACACCGAAATATAGTCATTTTATTCACCACAAATACTTGTCTCTAGTCATAAGTGCATGAAATTCAGTTATGTATAAAATAAAATTGATATAGGTTGCTTCAATGCAAGAAAAAAAATAGTGAACATTTAGCTATTCTATAAGATTCACTTCGCCAGCTCTGCTGCATTTTTCTTCTAAAGCGTAGTACAGCTGTATCGGTTCTGAGCTCGCTAGCGCCTTCCCGATACACAGAGCACGTATTGTGATATACGAGACCAGCCATAACACTCGGCGACTGCGGACAGTGCCGCTCAAAACAGATTGCAACTTTTCTACACATCAAGCTACAAGAAAATTAATTGCAGGGCATTTTGTAGAAGTACACGTTCGTACTAAGAAGCATGTTATCGGTAGAGAAACGATGCACATTAAAACTCCTCATCGATTTCTGATAAAGACCCCTATTTTAGCGGTGGTTTTACTATCTCGAGGTAACATTTTTTTTATATGGGAATTACCATGAGAAAAGTTGCTCGGTGCTACTTAGTAGCAACAAGCCAAAAAATCGCGTTTTCTTTAATTGTTTAACCGCCTGCTTTTAAAGTATGGTATCTTTTAGTCATGTTTTCCATATTTGAGGGTAGACATATACAAATGATAGTTTTTTAGTTTTCACCTGACTATCCCTTTAAGCAATATTTGTTGCGACAAAAATATCCTGATGTTACTACCCGATATCATCCCTATTTGAAACACTCGTCACTCATGCTTTTTGTTTGCAGGGTGGCAGGTATATAGCTCTTGCCGACTACTCTCCGATGGGTTACGGAGAAGTCTCCATTAAGGAGGGGGAAGCAGTGGAGCTCTTAAAAGTGGGCTGTGCTGGCTGGTGGTATGTCAAACTTTTAGGTAAGTAACTCTCCCTACCATTTCAACCATTTCCTCTCCCATTTTTAATTACACTAGAAACATTTGTTCTGTATTTTCAAATTTTTTAATATGAATCATCAGTGATAATATTGATTAACCAAAAACCAGTTTTGATACATATATAGGTTTTGACTAGGGGTGTGCGAGCCTACGATTTTTAAGTCGAGCCGAGCCGAGCCGAGTATGAGAAAAAAAGCTTGATTTTCGAGCCGAGCCGAGCTTTTGAAATAGCGTTAATTGTAAATTTACGGCTGCATTTTATGTTGATGCAATGCGATAGGAAGTGTATGTATACCAAAATTTCGGTACATCTAAGATCAAGTACATCTTTGTTTATAACATAATATGTAAGTTACATAATTATATTATTATAGGGTTACATAATGTAACCCTATACAACCCTGTTATTGTTGCGAGGTAGGTTGATAAAACAGTTTAGTTGAACTGTTTTACCGACCTTGGGCTGCGCTAGCGATGGCCATTTAGTTCACAGTACCGTCCATAGATCGCACGGTAGTTGCATTATTAGGGAGCTTAGAGAGTGTATGAATACAGTAACAGCAACTTTTCAACTTCTTGACTTGTTTTTAAAATGCATTCGTATTTCAGTAGAATATTAGGAGGACATACTTAAGTAAACTAAATTTCGTGTGAAATATTGATTATATTGCAACTGAACCTACAAACAGATCGAAATTCCATATCACAATGTTGGTTGTAAATAACGTTATAATACAGTTGGTGTTACTTTATACTCAGTGGACGGTTGCAGTCCCCTTACCATTGCTCAACAATGTTTGTCTCCAAAAAAGCGGAACAAAGTTTGGCTAGAACTTTCGTGAAAATTAGAGCTAGATGTTTATTGTTTACTGTGAAAAGCAGAAAGCATCTGTTTTTCTACTCGCAGAATAACGAAACATCGTGCTGCATCTATAGATGTAACATTTTATCCTCACGAGATCGGGCCTAGGGAAAGCCCAGCTAGGCCTAGGCCAGGTACCCAGAAAAGTATAGGTCTATGCCTAGGCCTACCTATAGGTTCTCTCAAGTCGCCTAAAACCCCCACAATTTTTCTAACTTCATCGTACTTGCAGACACCTAAATATTCGTTTCTGCCTTTTGGATTCTTCAGTCTGCGTTTATAGAAGTATATAATTAAAACCGCGCGACGACTGGCATTTTTAGGCCTAAACCTTGGCCTAGACAGCTCGGCTCGAGAATATCGAGCCGAAAATGAAGCTCGGCTCGGTACCGAGCTTAAAAAAAAGCTCAAAAAAGCTCGTAGATTCGAGTACTCGCACACCCCTAGTTTTGACTGTTGTTATGGGCAAAAGAATTAATAAAGAATAGTTTCAGTCTAGACAAAACAATTCTCGGAGATCTACGGATACACGACTTGACTAACGGGGGGTACACTGGACATGCTTTTACCCATCCCTGTGGTATGATACTGATATTTTCTGCCCAGTATCATTGTAACTCAACATCTTGTTTCTTGCATTGCGTTGTCTAATGGTACCGGTAACTGATTTGTGTGTAGATTCGCAGCAGGTAGGCTGGGCACCTGCTGCATTTCTTGAAGCAAACGGAAGAAAAATGTCCTGTAGCTTAGCACAATCCAAATCGGCACTCGGCGAGTAAAGGACTTAACCTTCGTCGTAGCGGCGGGTAAGTTGGTGCAATCAATGTTTTGCCATGGCGGAGCTAATTAGCCGAACAAAACTAACTGCAGTATTTTAAACTCAGGTTGTCTGGTCCGGTGCTCCAAAAGTAAAATAATGTTGAATATCTACCAACAAGGTTTTGGTATCAAATGTGGGAGTTTTGTATTCAAGTTAAAGCTGTAGAAAGTGTTTGTGATAATGTCGGAAGTGAGTTTGGCATAATATGGGAAAGAATGTGTGTCCTCTCTGACGTATGTATTGGAAAGGTGAAGTCAAATCTCCTAAGCATCTAGTCGTGGCAAGACATCACTAGTCGAGCTTACGGCGACCGTTGTCAGTTTGTAATGCTTAAGTCGAAAGCAAAGTACCCAGTTGTTAAGATATAAAATCATGTGTAATATTATTAGCATTATGTTTTATATTATAGATATTAATGCACTAGTCAGAAAATGATCTAGTAAAAAGTTTAGATTGTGTTTAACTTAGCTCTGTCTCTTTCCAGTGTCAAATTGAAAATAGTTTTCGACCTACAATTTGTTTCCTTAAACTACTTGTAAATCCTCCCTTTCCACAAGTATTTTACTGTTCCTACTGTTTCTATCTACCTCTCTCTTTCTCTTGTAATCCAGACCCTATTATGTAAATCCATTCCGTAAGCATTTTATAATGGATTCCTCACTACGTACGTTGTCTTGGACAGCATGAATGATACAGAGCTAACATTAACACTACAACTATGTAGTTTGAATACTTGTATTGAAATTCAACTAGTATATGGCTGTTGTTTGTCATTATGTGGACTCCATTTGTAATAATATGTTATTAATTGTTATGAGCTTTGTCTTGCAAATATGTTTAGCCTACACCTTTTTATTAATTCAAACAGTACTTGATCTTCGTGGTTAATTTATGTGCTACCTATACTACTGTATGGAAAGCTTTGTAAACTATCTGTTTTTGTGTGGTTATGCCTTTTAAATGAGCACTGCATGAGCTGTGGTACCCGCATAGTTTTCTTTTCTCTTTGGTGTTAATGACCCTTGTTAATACGTCCACTATTGAACCTTTTGTTTCCATATACTTTGCCACATAACAAAACGACTGACGAAACATTCCCGTCCGATACGATTATGAACTTTGTGCCACCTTTGACCCAAATAATTGATTTGGCAATATGGAAATAGTAAACCCTCGTTGTTACAAACTCTTGCGCTTCATACACCGAAATACTGTACCAGTAATTCTTACGGCAAATATAATTTCACTTATTATGCAACGTAAATTGTTCTGGTCATTGGCTTCTTTTTATCAGAAGGTAGATACATATAAACCAATCATGGCCCACAATAACTACTGTGGAATACAGTGTTTTTATTTTTGTTGTGCTAGAGTGCTTGATTTTATTTATATGAACTAATTTAATTCAGACTCTCCCAAATACGTTGATCAGTAACCGATTATAAATCTCATCCCTCATGTTGAGTAGTAGTGACATCACTTACTTGCCATTCTGCTTCAACATTTGAAGCAATTTTCAACAACTTTAGTATCTAAAATCAAATCTGTAACTTACGTGGACTCAAAGAAATATCAAATAGCACAGCTATATGGGTTGCTCATGATGTTTTAAGTAGAACCGATAACAGGAAGTAGCTAACCCGTTACATCTTCTTCTATTTTGATTGCCCCCATCTATAAACTACAAGTTACCTATCCGCCACTCTTCAAACATCAACACTTAATCCCTCCAACTATTACATAATGAATGCTGTTGTAGTTTGGAACAAGTTAGTCTTGGTGATGCCAAACACCAAGACATAGCCTTTTACCTCTCACTGCCTCAGATGTCAGCTTTGCGTAGCCTCTAACTATTACCTACATAGTGAGCGCTGTTGTAGTTTGAGACAAGTTAGTCTTGACACCAAGACATAGCCTGTTACCTCTCACTGCCTCAGATGTCAGCTTTGCGTAGCCTCTAACTATTACCTACATAGTGAACGCTGTTGTAGTTTGAGACAAGTTAGTCTTGACACCAAGACATAGCCTGTTGCCTCTCACTGCCTCATATGTCAGCTTTGCGTAGCCTCTAACTATTACCTACATAGTGAACGCTGTTGTAGTTTGAGACAAGTTAGTCTTGACACCAAGACATAGCCTGTTATCTCTCACTGCCTCAGATGTCAGCTTTGCGTAGCCTCTAACTATTACCTACATAGTGAACGCTGTTGTAGTTTGAGACAAGTTAGTCTTGACACCAAGACATAGCCTGTTATCTCTCACTGGCTCATATGTTGGCTCTTTCTCAATACAGTACTATTGCATAGTCGATTTGCGTTATCTCATCTCAGCCAGTACACTTATACGTATAATTATCCATCAAACTCCATGTGAATATACTACTGTTCTTAAACAAATCCTTGGTGATCACTTTCTGTTTATGTAGCTACAATTTACACTAAAAGAATGCTCTGTTCTGTCTTTATAATATAAGTAAGCCTTAGGTACATTTATGTATTTGCAGTACTATTTAGTATTTACATACTTTTTGGTTTGAGCAAGTAATTTATTCAATACAAACAAACATACAAGTTAAGTTAAACGTTTCTATTAGTTGTTCGCGAAAACGAGGGTTTACTTAAATAATAAATTATAATATTAAAATGTTTGAAATAAAAAAAAGTTATATTTAACATTTAAAAAATGTAAACTAGTTTTTTTGAGTAGGTAGAAGTAATCTTAAAAAGTAGCTTGATATTGTGACCTTTCTAATTTAAGGCCTAGTTCAGACTAACACTGCAGACACCCACCCTTCCCTCCCCAATAACTACAGAGATCAGTCACTGACATCATGGTGTTGTCATCACACAGACATTTGAGACATATCATCAATGCTAATTGCTAACATTACAGAGGACAAACACGATACCATGATACCCCTTCAGCAGTCACTTTTCTGCCAATACTACATTGTACAATGTAAACTAGTTTTTTTGAGTAGGTAGAAGTAATAATACTACATACAAGATTAGAACCTGCCCTTCTAATCAACTTCACATTACTGTGAACTAAAAATGTCAATACCTGGAAATGCTTGTATCTGGCCATTACCCAAACCATCTGGGATTTGTCTTACCTATACATTCTAAAAAAATGTTTTTAAGGAGTACAAACCATTCATTGTAGAATGAAAATTTGAAATGTTTGAGGCATTATAAAGTTGGTACGTTAATTTGCCAAATGATGTAGAGAAATTTGAGGTAGCGGCTCGCATACGGAATAAAGCACCAATACATTTCATAATGGCAGTAACTGTAATTATATATCATTATTTTGACTTGGACAAAGGACTGTACCGAATAAAGGGTACCCATTAATATTTCAACTGTTAACACTAACAGACACCCGTCCCTTTCACTGACATCATGTTACTGCCAGCACTACACTTGCAGACAGACACCCACATCACATTGTTGCCAACATCACAGACACCCGTCCCTTTCACTGACATCATGTTACTGCCAGCACTACACTTGCAGACAGACACCCACATCACGTTGTTGCCAACATCACAGACACCCGTCCCTTTCACTGACATCATGTTACTGCCAGCACTACACTTGCAGACAGACACCCACATCACGTTGTTGCCAACATCACAGACACCCGTCCCTTTCACTGACATCATGTTACTGCCAGCACTACACTTGCAGACAGACACCCACATCACGTTGTTGCCAACATCACAGACACCCGTCCCTTTCACTGACATCATGTTACTGCCAGCACTACACTTGCAGACAGACACCCACATCACGTTGTTGCCAACATCACAGACACCCGTCCCTTTCACTGACATCATGTTACTGCCAGCACTACACTTGCAGACAGACACCCACATCACGTTGTTGCCAACATCACAGACACTCGTCCCTTTCACTGACATCATGTTACTGCCAGCACTACACTTGCAGACAGACACCCACATCACGTTGTTGCCAACATCACAGACACCCGTCCCTTTCACTGACATCATGTTACTGCCAGCACTACACTTGCAGACAGACACCCACATCACGTTGTTGCCAACATCACAGACACCCCTCCCTTTCACTGACATCATGTTACTGCCAGCACTACACTTGCAGACAGACACCCACATCACGTTGTTGCCAACATCACAGACACCCGTCCCTTTCACTGACATCATGTTACTGCCAGCACTACACTTGCAGACAGACACCCACATCACGTTGTTGCCAACATCACAGACACCCGTCCCTTTCACTGACATCATGTTACTGCCAGCACTACACTTGCAGACAGACACCCACATCACGTTGTTGCCAACATCACAGACACCTGTCCCTTTCACTGACATCATGTTACTGCCAGCACTACACTTGCAGACAGACACCCACATCACGTTGTTGCCAACATCACAGACACCCGTCCCTTTCACTGACATCATGTTACTGCCAGCACTACACTTGCAGACAGACACCCACATCACGTTGTTGCCAACATCACAGACACCTGTCCCTTTCACTGACATCATGTTACTGCCAGCACTACACTTGCAGACAGACACCCACATCACGTTGTTGCCAACATCACAGACACCCGTCCCTTTCACTGACATCATGTTACTGCCAGCACTACACTTGCAGACAGACACCCACATCACGTTGTTGCCAACATCACAGACACCCGTCCCTTTCACTGACATCATGTTACTGCCAGCACTACACTTGCAGACAGACACCCACATCACGTTGTTGCCAACATCACAGACACCTGTCCCTTTCACTGACATCATGTTACTGCCAGCACTACACTTGCAGACAGACACCCACATCACGTTGTTGCCAACATCACAGACACCCGTCCCTTTCACTGACATCATGTTACTGCCAGCACTACACTTGCAGACAGACACCCACATCACGTTGTTGCCAACATCACAGACACCTGTCCCTTTCACTGACATCATGTTACTGCCAGCACTACACTTGCAGACAGACACCCACATCACGTTGTTGCCAACATCACAGACACCCGTCCCTTTCACTGACATCATGTTACTGCCAGCACTACACTTGCAGACAGACACCCACATCACGTTGTTGCCAACATCACAGACACCTGTCCCTTTCACTGACATCATGTTACTGCCAGCACTACACTTGCAGACAGACACCCACATCACGTTGTTGCCAACATCACAGACACCCGTCCCTTTCACTGACATCATGTTACTGCCAGCACTACACTTGCAGACAGACACCCACATCACGTTGTTGCCAACATCACAGACACCCCTCCCTTTCACTGACATCATGTTACAGACAGATCACCCACCCATTCTCACTGACATCACAGTATCGTTTAGTAATTATTAATAACGACTAGTTTTCCTGTTAGTATGTCAAATATGGCTTTTTATTTAATTTACTATGCATGTATTAATTCAAACTCCAAGTTTCCTAAAATGTCATTACAAGTATCCACATGTTATGCCTCTTTTTACCACTTTTGAATGCACTAAGCCTTTTACCTTTGAAAAAACACTCTTAATTTTGAATTTATTAAAATACTGTTGTCATAGTACATATTATTAAATCATAATTCTTTCTTAGCACTATTAAAGATTAAACCATGGCTACATCTTCGGTAGGAATAAGTATGTATTGCAAGTCAGTCTATTATGGATTGAAGCTTTTATATTGTAAGAAAGTATCGACATGTGCGTGGGTGAAAAGCTTAATGTGTGAGTCAACGTTGACATCCAACATGTATGGATGTATTACTATCCAAGGTTTTCCAGCCATTTAGACCTTTGTAAGTAGGCTGTGGAAATTTGTGGTGGGACATGTTAGGGCTTCCTGTAATTTACTAGTGCATATAATAATTGTCATGTAAGGTGATGAGGCTTATATATCGTAGCCCATATTGCTCCCTCGGATGATGCGATCTTGACCAGTCATACTTGAACCACTCAAGTCGGCATTTAATAAAAGCACATTTCACAAAGTAACAAAATTACTACAATGTTCTGAATGCAATTTAATCAAATGTGGTATTTAGTTTAAAATGTAATTTTGAATGTGTTAAAACTTAAAGTACGATGTATAACAATATGTATTGTTTTGAAAGAGTTGGAAGTGCATTTGAATTTTAAAAAGAGGGGATCAGGTTAAGATTTTACTACAACTAACTAACTAACCATATCTCTGCATTTTGTATTACTTACAACATGGAGTGGTCATCAAGTACAAATAGGCTATGAGAATTCCTTAAAATATTTTGACTAACTAGCTATGGTGTATTACAAGTGCACTTTTTCACTGCATCGGGGTACCAAAAAGTAGCCTAATAGTTACCGTTAATTCAAGCTGAACCCAATTAACCCATATTGAAATACACGTCTAACTCTTTTCGATCTTTCTAGCTTTTGGATATTACAATATGACTCACATACACTTGAGTATCTATTTGAGAATAAAACAAGCAAACATTTGTTAAAATATACAATTGAATTAATAATGGTACAGTAGTTGTTAATACTTCTGACCTACTAGTAGGTGTACTTACTCTGTATTGGGGTTATTTATTTATTTACATTCAACCTTCAAAATGTGTATCACACAGTAAATGCCTTCCTGATGTATAACAGCTATGACAAGGTCATAGAATATACACGAGTCTAAGCTTTAGGTCGGAACGGAGGGTGTAGACGCATAGCTTTAATGTAACTCGTATATTCCTAGTACTACTAGTTCTAGATATAGTATATAGATGAATGGTGCCTATGTTCATGGATTATGCAATGTTTATACACCTAATTACCAGTGATGCACCCAAGTTACAGGTTTATAATTCTGTAACAATGTAAATTTTGATACAAACGTTTATTAGATATTCTGTTAACCTCTTGGCTATGGATCTGCATGTGCTATGTGGGTTAAGAATATCAACCAAACCTTATACTAATTGCATTAATACATTTTATCTTATTGCTTATACATTTTTGTCTCATGTAGTAATGTGTACTAAATACATACATAATTATGTATAATGATATGGTATCCTGGTCAGCTGCTATACACTGCATTCTGATGTGTGTAGGGCCTATCCTTTAAATCACTGTCATATGTGGCATTGTTACCAACACTCTCATTTCACCATCACAACCATAACCATACTTTATTAGTTATTACTTATTATTACCAACATTGTCTGAGTTGAAATATGCCAACAGTGCAGTGAGAAGGGACAACTCTGACAAGACACTCCCACTTCACTCAGTGAGACTCGTGAATAAGGGCCCTGGCATAATATAAGCCTGGACTAGTATTGCTATGCTTTTCAAACTGATCATAAAATCATATTTTGTAGGAATCTTGGATTAGACATCTCCAAATGACCAATGTGAAAATGTCCTCATTGCTCTAAGACAAATGTAGGCCCTAGCTTAGTTCACTAGAAATATAGTGACAAGAATAAAACTAAAACCTAGTGCTGTAAAGTTGTCCACCTATAGCAAGGTAACATGTTCTGTATTTTTTTCGCTGTACAACCTCATTCCAATTTAATTGTTCCCTGTCACTAAATAGAGATCTGAGTGTAACCTCTAAGCTTAAAATGTGAGTCCAGTTAAGAATAGCATAGGCTATTCCTAAAAGAACAAACTTTCAAATACCTTGATTTATTTTCTCAATGTAAGGACATCTAGGCAGTATTAAGTTTTAAATCGACTTACGTGGCCATTATTAGGCATCATTTTCTCATAACAAATGAATTTATGGTACTTAAAAATTGTATATTTTTTCGTGAAGTTACTTAGTTACCATTTACCTATTTGTTATGTTTTCTTTGGGAATCATGATAATCGTTCCCACGATAATGCCTTGGAAGTACAAATACTGTACTTAAGCTAGGGACAGTTGCCCAGGACAATCGTAAAAAATAACCTACTGAAACCTCAACTGAATTTTTACAGGGAGTAAATACACTTGATTACCTCCAATGAGAATACCTTCAGTTGCAGCATTTGGGGTTTCAGCTATATTATTTAATAGTGCAGCAATATGATATATGGATCTAATGGTAATTAGGTTTAAGTGTGAACCAGCCTTTTAAAATGTAATGTGTATTAACTTGTGAATGACATAATAATATGTCCCCTGCCATTGGGTGCATCACTGTGTGTATTACATAATAGTGTTGACTGTTGAACCAGTTAATGTTTGCTTATCATTTGAAAATCACATAAAAGTTGTATTCAGTAGTAGTTATGAAATGTGTTGACAAAGCTGTTATATTTATTACATTTATCTTGTTCCTTAATTAAGATTATTGTAATAATTGATGTGGGAATGGTTTTATAGTCAATTCATTCAGTGTCAGTATACCATATGTCCTCACAAAATTAAATATTGCTTTACATTTCCAAGATATACCTTTTAAACTGTTTGTAAATACATACTCGCTGTTCTGATGCCGAAAGGATGTGGATTGTTGAGATGCGGGGAGGACAAACCTGGTTCTGTAGCTCATAGAAAGGTTTGTGCAACTTCCTCAATGATTTCTCGCACACCCCAAAAATGTGCTCAATAACGATCAATAGTATTACAGTATTATTATTATTATTATTATTATTATTATTATTATTATTATTATTATTATTATTATTATTATTATTATTATTATTATTATTATTATTATTTTTATTATTATTATTATTATAACAGTATTATTATTTATGTATTTATTTATTTATTTACAACTCGAGTTAAGTTACAAAAATGATGCTTAACTTGGACCTTTAGATCCATGTGTGGAATGATTGTGTATCCTAAAAGAAATAAGTCAATTTAAAATAAGACTACATATAAGCAAATGATTAATTAATAAGATATGTTTTGACCAGGGATGACATCGGGTACCCGGGTAGCCCTGGTACCCGGCTCCAGATATTATCCAGAGCTGTTTTTCGGGTCCGGGTGATTTTTTAGTCCGTTTCAAGGCTAAATTTACGCGCCAGTATTGCTGCGGTTGATTTCGATGGAGCCAGCAGGTACGACGGGCGCCGACCCTTCCACAACACATGCCTTGGCGGGGAACAGAACAACCGCGATCTGACTTGCATTCATTACTGTTTGTTCTTTGTTTAATATTCTGGTGAACATTCTGGCTAACACTTGTTCTATTACTATTTATTTAACTGTACTAGAAATATCATGTTTTATGTACGTGCTTCAGTTGTATTGCGAAATGTTTTTTTTTTACTTGACTTGATTACTGCAGGCGTATTCCGAGGGGCTATTCGAGTGGGCGAAGTGCATGTCATTTGTCCCTCGCCTTTGCACCCCACGCACTTCACAAGGCCTAGCGCGACCTTCAAATCAAGCCTACACATCGAAAAATACGTTTTCAGGATCCGGGTACCTGGGTAATATGAGAGCTTGAACCGGATCCGAATTTTATTACCCGATGTCATCCCTAGTTTTGACTGTATATTAACTTTAGTAATAGACTAATTGGGCACAGCTAAGTTCTAAGTAAAGCTACGTGCAACTATAACTTCATTAGTAGTTTGCTTGGCATGTTTCAAGATAGGGTATTTGACTCATCTAGACCCACAAAGGAAATCATAATGTGTTAAGAACAACAGTTTGCCTTTTAGAAAAAAATCTTTTTTTTTTGGAATTGGAATTGATGAGAAATTACTATGACTTATCTATTCTAGGGAAAGAATATATGCCTGCAAAACCTGTACAAACAAAGGCACAGGTGACTTGATAAGTAGCATCTTAGTTGTGTGAAAGGGGGAAAATGGAAGGGGAAACTAGTGGTAAAAACATGTATATTATTAAGAAAATATAGGAGATGTTAAATACAATTGGCACGTTGCATGTACCAGTACCACTTTCAAGCACAATTCAAGAAAGCCATAATATCACTATTTGTCGTCAAATTGTGGTTATTTCAAAATGCAACATTCTATTAAAGGTAACTGTATCATGCTAGAATGTAACCAAGTGCATTTGATGGGTGCATTGTGAATTCGTCTCTAAAACACACACACCAAGTTGTGTGTTAAATTTATGTATTCCCCCTATTCTGAAACAAAACATCGGAATACAAGTGCACTGCAATGGCAGTAAAGCACTTTAAGTTTCAAATGTACCTCATTGATATGAATAAATTATCAAAACCAACCCACAACAATTTACTTAGGAAGTTGCGGCTGCACACTTTAATTTGGAGATAAAAATGCTTTTAAAATTAAATCTATTTTCTATTTCATCCTATGATTCTATCATTTGAAATTGGTTTTCTACATATTATGTATGCTGTGCAGATAAGAATAGAAAGCAGTTCAAAATTATTCTTTCTGTACGATGTTCACTAAATTAGAGACCAAGTAAAAAAACTGTAAATGTTAAACGCCACAGGTAGGCATTCTAAATGTTACAGCAGCAATAACCTAACAGATATGTATATTTATGATCTGTAATATGTGGCGATTCAATAGCCACAGTCTGGGATGACGCTCTGAATCTTAACATGTACAGTATAGTTTCTTGTACTTTAAGTGTCCATTAAAACTAAGTGTTTGTATAATGTATAATAATCTGGATCATTATGGGAATATTAATTGATTACATATACATTTTTGCTTGGTTTTAATTGAATTCCCTCTCTGTCGGAGATGACATTATTAGAAATTATATTGCCGTTAATATTTACTATGCTTTTGTTGTATGGGTTCGTGTGTACAAGACAAATTTGGTTTTAATTGACGTTAAGATTTAACTAACATTAAACTATCTTTGTAATTTAAGTAGGCAGCAGAAAAATTGTTAATGGATATACTAATTGATAAGCTTTTCTATGAAATCTGATTAAAACGAATTACACTTACTGTATAGCTTCCTCAAAGATAATAGATACACTGTGGGTTTTTTTTTACGAACTCCTGACCATCGCCATTAACTCTGGGTTCTGATTAAGTATCTTACACCTAAGGGTCTACGGCTAACCAAATCGCTACCATCGTATTGGTGGACACTATAAATAAGAATCAAATCAAAACTTTCCAGTGGGGGCTTCCCAGATCTACCGTTATCATGTATAACAGAAAACAGTACAATAATCGTATATACCAGGTATTATTACTTTATTATTACTATTATATAGATAAATAAAAACAGTTACATCTTGTGAATGGCTCATTTATGGAAGAGTAGAGTAGAAATACCCTCAATATCTTCCTTCTCCTTTCAAAAATCCATCAAAGACCAAAGCAGGTTCTAGCTTGAAAACAAAGCAAGTTATATGGCATTGAGGCTGTTCTATACTAGTCCTGAAACAATCTTACAGATGCTTTTGTCACAGATAACTAATTAGTATAATTTATTATATGTGCTTTTGTTATAGGAAAAGTGATACGTGGCCAATCGGCGACCCCAATTTCACATACCGATCACTGGTTGATACCAAGTCACTGGCCTATCATGAGCACATCGATAAGGTGTTTTCGGGACAAGTATAGCGGCTGTTAAATTTATGCACTTGCCTTTCCAGTACTAAGGTTGGATATGCAAATCCATGCCATGTTACCAATCTCGCCACAATCGCTACAGTATCGCTATTCAGTTAACATTATTATGTGGCAATTGCAGTAGTGGGTCATTCTGTAAGTAAGAGGGTAAGTACTGAGCTGACATATTGGATACTCATGCATTTAACATGTGGCAATTGCAGTAGTGAGACATTCTGTAAGTAAGAGGGTAAGTACTGAGCTGACATATTGGATACTCATACATTTTACATGTGTGCAACATGTTGGTTCGCTGGAACTAACAGAATAGTCGGCAGCTGCTTGAATTGTTCGACATATTATGTACAATATTTACCATTACATAACAACAGTGTGAATCTTAGTCTACGGCTGCAGTGAACACTCTTCACCCAGTGGCACAGATTCTGCAACTACTTGCCAGGATGCAGCAAGGAGTGCTGAAATGGCATTCCATGTAAATTACCATTAAAATTGCAATGATATAATGCCAAGTCATTAGTTGGTTATGGTTAACACACAAACACTAGAAATAAAAAGAGTACATTGCAATCACCCACCTCGTCACAAAATTTAAACAGTGGCATCCCCACCAACTAATTCTGCTTGTAAAAGTACTTGCTGTACCTTCTCAACAGTATTAGGTAGTATATATGGAACGGAGGTATTGTAGTACTGTAATTAAATTACTTTCCTAGTAACATTGATCGTAACATCAACAGTAATGGCTGTTGTAATTTCGTTAAAATTTGATGTGGTGTTTACGTTTGCTTACTAACGCGCCGCTTTTCATTGTGAATAAACAAATGATAACTTGTCTCAACAAAAAAGTCATCATTTATTTCAAGCACAACAAAACAATGCTTTTCAAGTTAATTTACTTGGTTCTTTTGGCACTGTACACAACTAAATGGCCCAATGTCGCAGTCAAGATTGTAATTGGGAAAGGTGTTCATATATCTACGATTGCGATGCCGATGATTTCATTTTTTCATTTCCTTTTTATTCATGTTATTTACAATGTATATAACATGGTTTGTGGAACACACGTCAGAAATACAAGGTGTAATACTAAAAATTAAGACAGTAGTATAGAAATCTAGTTACATTATAAACACATGATCATCAGCCTACAGCATTCACATCAATAGGAAGTCCACTACATCATAAAATTATTTGCCTTATAAAAAGTCTGCTAGTTGTAGTTTGAACCCTCATCATCCCGATAACATATATCCCGATCCCGATAACAAGGAGCACAGACAGAGTATGAAGAAGTTGAAAGCAGTGGGCCGTGATTGCTACTACCAATTGTGGACGGGGTGGTTTTCTACGATCCTGATTGTGATTATGATCACGATGCCACAGATAACGGATTGTTGGGTGATGACTAAAGGTGACAATGCTTACAATTGTGTTCAGAACTTTAGACTGCTTTTCCATCTAGGAGACCGCTCCTAGTCGTCTCTTTGCCAAAGGGAGTTACAAAATAGGTCTACCAAAGACGTGTGTCCTTGCATTGATAACGAGCTTTGAGATATGCCCTTTCTACAAAAAAAAAATGCTAAATATTATCCACTTCCCTCAGTGCTGGTATCTATGCTCATTTTATTTTCATCAATATTCAAACGCCATTATTTTATTTTTCATGTTATATAAGATGATTATTATTATTATTACTTTGTTGCGTTTCACTTCCATAGCAAGTACCATTTTAAAAGAAGAAGAAAAACAGTCCATATCGTGTCACAACAAACCTTCGAAACTACCGCCTGACGAGTAGACAACAGCTGATAAACAACGCTTTCCGGTTGTGGCTCACTCGTGTGTTTTGAGGAGGGGAGGGTGTCTGGCTGGAGGACATTTCAACCGAATCTATTTATATTCATTGAATTGAAGAGAGATGTTTTTAGTTTTTGCGTCTCAGTCTCAGTTGAAGATTTCCGTGTAGCGCGAAACGTTGGGTCTTTCGGTCTGTAGCACTTGTAGCCTATGAAAGTTTTACATCGAACAGCTAGAAATCAACGAAAATGAGTGGTGAGTAGGTTTACCCTAAACCTAACGTGGACACTAGTGTAATCAGCATGGCGTAGGCTAGGCTAGCCCTAACAAATCTTTTTTAAATTATGCCCGAGGCTTATTGCTTGATATTCCGTAAGCCAGGCAAGACATAGGTTAGGCCTAGTCTCATGCCTTCTGGTTGTGTGTATCACGTAAAATTTGTGTGGATGTGTAGCCTAGGGTGGGCCTAGGGCTAGTCTTGCAATTTATGAATGAAACACAACCTGTGTCATATGTACAAGTAAACCTATGTTACGTCACAAAGGTCACAATGTTTGACCTTGCCCCAATGACCCTAGGCCTAGACCTAGCTAGGGGCCTAGTTCTTATAACTCTTCATTACAAAATCTACAATTTATTATAGAATCAGAAATTGTAAAATGTTAACCTTCTATTCACTAGTGTCGCATTGTGGTTAATGTTGGCCAGTCGCCACTTATAAAAATAGGATTCAAGGATGCACAAAGTAGTGTGTATCTTCTACATAACTTACTTAGCCTACAGAAGAGATTGTTAAAATCCTTTGAAGAATAGCTTATGAAGAGTTGCCATGAGGGTCTTGTAATCCAATGAGTCGAGGTATGCCTATATAGTACACGAGGACTAGATCAAGAAGTATCATTTTTAAATGAGGCTGAACTTAAATTGTTTGTGTTACAATTGCTATGACCAGACGTAACACCAAAGTGAATTCATTGTAATATTGTGAGCAGTCTGTCAAATTATTTCCCATGTGGTAGGCCTAGTGCTTTGCTGTCAAGTCTCAACATACATGGATTCATTTAAGATACTTGTAAAGTTAACTGTAGGGCCTACCAGTAACTAAGTAGGCCTACCATGTAGCCTATATTAAACTTTACTAGCCTACAGTTGAAATTTGAAACTATTTGCAAAACTGGTTGAACTTCGAATTGATACGAACAGTTGTAAAACGGTTCATCCAATCTGTTGCTAACACCGTGGCTCCCTGATATTTTACAATGCAACAATTAAACAATTTAACATATTTCATTATTGTCTTAGTATTTTAATATTATTAAGTTACCAAATTCAAAACTTAAAATTGTATAATGTTGTTACCAAATCTACGAGTATCTAACGTCATGCTATTTCCTTAAAAAAAAATATATAACATTATTTTCGGTGTCCAACTAGTAATGTAAGTCTTAGCATCCTCCATCCTGTACATAAAACTAGACTGTTGAGTGTCGATCAGTCTTAGGGTTATTGCACTTTCATAGCAATACGGCAACACGTTTTTTCCGGACCGGCAGATCACGTGAACTAATCGGAAACTTGCCGTGCCTGCCCTGATTGGTTCACCTGACTTGCCCGTCCGGAATAAAAGTGTTGCCGTGTTGCTATGAAAGTGCCTTCAGAAACTAGAGATCATTTATGAAAGGTAAAACGTGCCAGTACTAATTTGCTTCCCGGTATTTGCTTGCAGCATGTGCGTGGGTTACACTAGCAACTAATGACTCCTATTCACTTGGAGCATTAGTGCTAGCTCACTCACTCCGATCAGTTGGGACAGCTCATCAGTTGGCGGTGATGGTCACCCCTGGTGTGACACCAACCATGAGGTCAGTACAACTGACACATGTGTACCCTATAACTTAGGACATGTATTTGTGGTGAACGCTTTTTACACAAAATTCCCCAAAAATGATCTTTTCTGAATTTTTTTTACTTTGATGTTTGTTTTGAGTCCTGTGTGGCCTTTTATGCCCACAAAATTTTACCATTGTAAGTAGTGATGACATCGGTTAGTATAATTACTAACCGGGTAACCTAATACGAAACCGATTTAAAACCGGTTTTCACAAAAAAAAAAATGCTCTCCAAAAATAAACATATTTACGTAAGGTTGTATGAGCGAGGGAGGTGAGCAAAATCCAGTCCGTTCTGCCTGCTTTGTCAGCATATGAGAATGAGGACAAAGGATCAGCATGGTGAAAGGGGACGACCTTGCGACTTTGGCTGTGTGCCAACTCAGGTAATATTGTCAAGAGGGGTTGTGCGGGGGGGGGGGGGGGCTCTCCTACTGAAATATGAATAATACAGCTACTAATTAGTCCACACAAACAAGGAAATCCCAGGAAAGAAGACGAAATCTGAGTAGTCGACAGGTGGTTCCTTGTTGCTACAGGACACATGTCGTTAGGCAATCCACAACCTGCCCGCCCGCCCGTCAGAGGCGTGGCTCTTAGCCAGGCTGAAGTACATGCCATGCAAAAAAAGTAGAACCGAATCTAAAAATCTAAACCGGTTTTCGGTTAATCGATGTTATCACTAATTTTAAGCGACATTCTGCAATTATGATGCTTATTTATGAAATTATTTTCATAATTAATTAATTAATTAACCCTTTAGAACCATGATTGGGTCCAGTCACGGTATTAAACTTGCTTTCGAAAAAGTACTTTTTTCCATCATGAGAGGCCTTCCCTCAACGGGTGTCTGCGATGTAATGTCGGGTGGTGTTGAGTGCAACTGGCCAAACCCCGATAAAGGATTACATTACATAGGTATAGGCCTACCTACCTGCAAGAATATAAGAATAGGCCTAAGTAAACATTTACTGTTCACAAATGTGTTTGTACAAATCACTGTGGGGTGGTAGGCCTATGTATGGTAAGATGATCAAGCTGCTTTAAACATGCGTTTCAAAATAAATTATTTACAATCTTTGTTTTACTTGGTTTTAACTTCTTTCAAAGTTTTTTCTTTTTATTTTAAATTCGAATACTTTGTCAATCGATCTATTTTTCCTGGGAATAACAGTTCCAAGTGTTTAATTTTAATTATTCTGTTGCATTTACTCATTACTTTCAATGCTTATACTGTACCTGCAATAATCATTTTGTGTTGTTTCAGTCTAAAAACTTTGCGTGATTGCTAGTAAAGACTAATTACATAGAGTTTCTAAAGCATTGAAGAAAATACGTAGGCTACATGTGTCAACCAGTGTTAGATTTAAGTGTTCTTGCTGGTCATCGATAGCAAATTACATCAGCCTAACACCACAAAGTAAATTTATAATTGGTCTGACATTTAAGGCTTATTATTACTATGCGTGGTTTTAGGTTAGCCTAGCCTAGTTCTCATGAGTAGGTAGCTAACGGAGGTGGAAAGGTAACAATCATCTCTTCAGCCAATGGTTGATGGTGAGGCATTAAATAATTTTTATTTTAGTTTATTTTGCCCTGCTTGATTGTAAACGTTCTGTTTTAGGGAGCACCTCCAATCTGTTTTCGACCTGGTTCATGATGTCAATGTACTGGATTCTAATGATGCATCAAACTTGGCACTGCTGGCTCGTCCTGAACTTGGTATTACCTTTACCAAACTGCATTGTTGGAGTCTCACTCAATACTCCAAGTGTGTCTTCATGGATGCAGATACTCTGGTAGGCTATGTTCTACCATTTGTATATGATGCATGGCAAAAAATTAAAATGTACCATTTTTGGGCCCCTGTTTTTCTAATGGAGGATGTTTTAGAAATTGGCAAGTGACTGAAACTACTCAACAGTTTTTTTTTTTTTCAGTTTAGTGTCTGTTGTATTTTAGATCCATGACCACATTTCAGTTACTGATAGCAATCTGGAATGTGTGGGAAGATAATTGGCTGTTTAGTGTATCTTGTTTAAAGCACGAAATGTGGCAAGGTAATACTGGCCAGTTTATGTTTACCATAGGCCAACATTCCAAGGACCAATAATGCACCTCATTCCAATCAATAACCTGGTGTGTTGGCTAATTAGCTTGTACATCCCTGTTTTCCTGCCTGAGATTCACTTAAATGTGTGGTATGTGTGCACATGTATTTCCGTCCCCTCCCCCAGCTATTCTATTTATAGGTCTTAACAGGCGTCTTCGGACGTGTAAAAATCACATTTTATCTCAATTCTGTACCATCTGCTTCCTTCTATTTAATGCAACATTAGCCAATATACGCCGCTATATTTCCGAGTTAAAAATAACTATGTAGTTTATGATGAAGAAATATGAAGTGTGGGTTACACATCCACACTTGTATGACGTTTGGTGGGGCTCTACATCGCAAGAACTGCGTAGCATGTTTTGGTCGGCGTTCAAGCAAACAACATTGCCTTGAAACCTATCTGTAAATAATTAAATTAACTTCTTCCATGTGGTAAATTGAAGGATGCCAAAACATCCTAGCACTTTGCTTTCCTAAATGACTTTAAAAATAGCAATAATATCACTTAGTTTCCATACATCTTTTATGTTATGGAGCAACTCCAGTACTCGTTAAACCTAACCTATATATACTACACAGTACCAGTACTAGTCAAATCAAACTTACCATACTGAAAGTTAGTCTGCCATGTTTGAAAAATAGTACTTAATAGGCAGCTCTAAGTTACGTTACATCTATTTCCCAAACTTGTTGCTTTGTGGTTAGTCTATATTTTTTTTATTTATATATGTTTTTTTTGTAAGTGACAATTGGGCTGGTGTAAGATGATCTTAGGATCTATAAACTGTATTGTTTACTGTTTACAATTTATAATGCAACACTGTTTTAGCTTTTATTGCTTTCAGGTGCTTTTAGACACAAATTAGTTTGACATGTCGGAAAAATGTAAAGCTTAACATAGGCATGTATTTAAATATTTCTGAACTATTTTGTTTCAATTGGTTTTTCACTCTGTTGAGAAAAAAACTTATGTCCATGATCATGGACAAACTTACTCAATGGTGGTATTTTAAAATAAAAATGGTACTCTACTGTACTGCTCAAGTAATTATGACAGCTTTTGAGAACTTTTGGGGAACATTTAATGGTCTATATTATTTTCCTGTAGGTTTTACAGATGGTGAAGTTTTTAGTCAATTATTTAGTAAATTGAAACGTTAAGATTTAATCCCAAATACAACTTAAATCAATCTGATCTCATTTTATAGTAGATAGGCATTTCCAAACTATTCATATTAATCCCCTAGTTATTTATTTACTAATTCACATTGATGAATACATGGTACGTATGGATATTCTTCTATTTTTATTTTTTACGTACCGTAACGATATTGTGATAGGATATTGATTAGCAAAATTGTGCCGATATAAATACTGATGATAGTAGCTTTATACTTCTCTACTGTATAATTAATGTGTATTTTTGTGTCCCCTCAAATGTGGTAGGCCTAATCTCATTCGTTTACATGAAATATTGTAACTGTAGCCGTATTATACTTAACTTGGGTCAATTTCAAACTAATGATGAAGAATTAGTCCCTAACAATTCATGCAGCTGTGCTGCATCGTTATTATTTAATATTTATTATTGTAGGTGTTGCAAGCCTGCGATGAGTTATTCGACCGAGAAGAGTTATCGGCCGCCCCCGACGTCGGTTGGCCAGACTGCTTCAACTCCGGAGTGTTCGTGTTCCGACCGTCAGCCGACACCTTCAAGAACCTTATTGACTTTGCTCTGTCGACTGGCTCCTTTGATGGCGGAGACCAGGGCCTTCTAAATCTATTCTTCAGCAACTGGGCAACACAGGACTCCTCGAGAAGGCTACCGTTTATTTATAATATGTGCTCGACTGCTGTTTACTCATACTTGCCAGCTTTTAAACAGTTAAGTGGAAGAAAATAAAGAGTGATTGTATTGATTATTGGGAAATAGTCTGTGGGATTTGATTTGAAATGGGAGAAGTCGTTAAGAATACGCTCATCTTTGTAGGGAACCAATAATGAGTTTGATTGTTATTTGATCTTGGTTTAGTCAGGGCGTATTTCATAATTCAGGTCAAAACAATCCGAAGTGCTGTAGGTAGTGGTCCGTGGAATGCAGAACTGTGATTGCTATTAAATTGCACAAATATTTCTGCAGAAGAGTTATTTGCATGGAAATAAAGGTTAACTTTACAGGTAGGCTTCTGTTACATAGATTGTGCAAGTTTCCATTTAACAATAGTTCAACTAAACATAATTAAGTGTTGTTGAAATAATTTTTAAATACCGTAATACCAGTACGTAGGTGCTATTACAGTAAATGTATTTGGTTAGACCTCCCTTGCCTTAGCAACTTTGTAACTATCAACAGCAGCTGTTTACAGGTATTTCCTTCTGAAGGTAGCAATGTTCTGCTGAAAATAGACGGTTATAAACAACAAACTGAAACAAGTAGTGGGGTGGGTGCCAACATATAAATCAAGGCTAGTCAAGTTGTCACAAGGTAGATAACTAGTCTCATGCTTAGGTTATAGTAGTCAAGGTCAATACTAGCCTAGGTCTACCAACTTAATTTTATATTTCTCTAGTTCCTACCATTTGCTTGAAACATAACCATTATTGATAATTGATGACCTATATTGATTGTTACCTGGAAATTCCAAGTTCAAAAGCAGTGAGAAAAAATCAAAAGCAGTGAGTATGCTAATGAGGGTTGTGCAATAAACTTGCTGGAAAGAAAAATATTGTTTACTTATAGTTTCGTCTATATAAAGTAGGGATGACATCGGGTACTAAAATTCGGAACCGGTTCCAGCTCTCATATTACCCGGGTACCCGGATCCTGAAAACGTATTTTTCGATGTGTAGGCATGATTTGAAGGTCGTCGCTAGGCCTTGTGAAGTGCGCGGGGCAGAAGAAGAGGGACGAATGACGTACATGCCGCCTGCTCGAATAGCCCCTTGGAATACGCCTGCAGTAATCACGTCGAGTAAAAAAAAAACATTTCGCAATACACAACTGAAGCACGTATTAAAACATGCTATTTCAAGTAAAATAAATAGTAATAGAACAAGTGTTAGCCAGAATGTTCACCAGAATGGTAAACAATGAACCAACAGTAACGAATGCAAGTCTGTTCGCGTCTGTTCTGTTCCCCGCCGGGTCACGTGTTGTGGAAGGGTAGGCTCACGCTGTACCTCCTGGCTCCATCGAAATCAACCGCAGCAATACTGGCGCGTAAATATAGCCTAGAAACGGACTAAAACATTACTCGGACCCGAAAAACGGCTCCGGGTAATACTTTGGAGCCGGGTACCCGATGTCATCCCTAATATAAAGTATACTCATTACATTAATAGGCCTGTAGGCCCTACACAATAATTGCCAAATTTATATCAATACTTTTTCTCGTAGGTTTGGAAAAGATGCAAAGATTGTCCACTTCATTGGGCAAATGAAACCCTGGCTGTTAGAGCTGGACACCCAGTCTGGATTGGTCACCCCTTCGTCAGGGTATGAACACTTACGACCCGTTCTGCAGCAATGGTGGAGTATGTTCCTAGCAGAGGTGTTACCTAAGTTACAGCCAGACATGGTGAGTTGGAGATACTACAAGTTGCATTGGTACACCCTGCTTTTGGGCAAGGTGCAAAAGCCACAAATGTTGCACTTGTCAACAGCTTTCTTCAAAACCAAATCACGTGGGGAAAAGGGACCATAAATCAAACATCTAGGCTCATTGGAAGCTAATAAGCAAAACCAAATCAATTAACCTACATCTTCCCCCCTCTTCCCATACCCTAGATGCATTTATATAGATATAGTGAGGTTTCTTGTTTTGCATGATGAATGATGTTCTTTTGCAGAATTTATAAAAGAAGTATAATGGCTATGCCTAGTGAAGAGAGGTAAATAGTAGGGATGTGCAGGTAGTGATTTTTGAACTCGGGTCGGGCTCGGTTCGGGTACTTCAAGTACCCTCGTCGAGTCGGGTAGTGTAAAGAAACATAATAATACCAATTTATCGATTAGACAAATACGTTACATAAAATGTAGTGGTTTACGAATCCACGAAATTTGAATCTGAATCTACTTTAACAGATTTGAATTTTCGAAGGATCTATTTGAAAATTTCAATTTTCCGCCATATTTCGCACTATTTCCATCAAGGAGGAGGGGATTTCTGGTACTGTATATGTTCGGTGGTCGCCATCTTTTTTATATGAGCACTGACAGAAATGGTCAGAATACAGTGTGAAATGATGTTACAGTACAACCTTGTTATTATGTCGTTTGATACAATGTCCTTCGCATTATCACGTCGTTTTGATAAAGTCCCAGCGAAACCCCATAAGACGCAATGTTAATTTTCACTTGATAATAGGTCGCCTGATATAATGTCGAATGCGATAGCACGTCGCTAAATTAACGTCCCTAGGCCTACATTAGTAAAAGTAAAATAAAACAATGGAATTTATTTGTCAGTTTACTCCGCCCTCCCCGCCAACCTTACACGCTGCGAAACCTGACTCAAGTAGCGGGCGCCCGGAGTGGGTGACTCACAGCCCTTTATCTGTGTCTAATACATTGTCTGGACAAAGAACCAAAATGGAAATAAGCCACAGTTTATCACTCGTGAGATAGGCATATTCTTAAAAGCACTGGATGGTCATGTTATCTCCTCCTTGATAAGAGCGGTGACAGCAGACTGTACAATAGTGCTGGCCAAATTAAAAGTGTGTAGGCCTATACCTAAGATTTATTGAGTTATTGATGTTGCCCCAAAGAGTACATTTACTTCAAACTAAGCCATAAATCAGTTTTTTAATTGATACAAAGTCTCGCTTGATACCCGCTTGATATAACGTTGAAAATCAAAAGTCCCTTCTGCTATGTTATATCAAGGTTGTACTGTATTCACCTACACTGCCCCCTTGGGCCCTTGAATGCCAAATAAAATTAAAATAAGTATAATCAGGAAATAATAATAAAGTAAGATTGTAACGACTCGACCCTCTTGCCAACGTTTGACTTTGACACCTCATGCGCTCCCTGATGGGAATAAGTAGCAACTCCATTTCATGTATGGAAGCTATCATCATTGTATTCTGCAGAACATCAAGAAGCATTGCACGATGTTTAAACACACTGGTGTTAAAAGGTATGTCAATTTGATGTTGTTAACTAGATTATTATTTTTTAATTGAATCTTGATTTGATAGGCCAATTATGGAAAACTGCATTAAGCAAAGTATAAGTTATGATTTGGGTTTTTTAATTTATATGATGTGTTCATGATCATTTGTACTGGAATTTAATATTACACATTTTGCCACCACCCATGTGCTTAGATAGGGCTAGAAACAATCTTCCCCCCAGGTGTTTTTAATTGTGCAGTTGGCAATACAGTACGTAAACTTCAAACTGTCAGTAGTACCATCCCGGTTTAGTCTCTAGCAGACGACATGCGCACATCCCTAGTAAATAGAAATTTAATTACATATAGACAGATACATTTTTTAAATTTTTAGTGGAACAAAAGACTAGAGATCACATTAGTCTTCCAACAAGTCTTTCAAATAATAAATATTAGGCAAAAGCATTCTTCCTTAACCCTTAAGGACTCGCGCCTATTTTCATAACCTTAGGACTCGCACCTGGGTATTTTTTACCCATGAATTCTAATCGGTATAATAGTCGTTATATGTCTTTGATTTCATTTTTGTCGCACGAGGCACTTACTTATACTATTGCCTGTTCATTTGTACTCTTTATATCAAATACATTTTTTTTTTGTTTTTGAGTAATATTAGTTTTTCAAAATATGTGCAAAAAGAAGTAAAATTATACGTGAATTTATATTTTATTCATTATTTCCATTTCTGTGCGAGCTATGTCACACTATGTAGTGTTTTTATTGAAAGGTATAATATGAAAGGTATAATAATAAAGATTTTCTCAAACAGGACTATAATAATAATTAGCGCTATAATTAGCACTAGCCAAAAAATAAAACTTCAGCACTCGCGTGTGGGTAATTCTTACCCAGAGCAGAAACGAACGCCTACACAGCACAAGAGACTAACTCCAACTGCGTGAAGAAAACGCGGAGCTGTGACCAAGTGTTCAACTTGAAGGTATAGAGTGGGAGGAGGGTATGGCTTAATTTGGCACGAAGATATCAGTCTTTTCATGGGCTCTGGGTATTTTTTACCCACACGCGAGTCCTTAAGGGTTAAACTTCTAAGCACTTCCAGTGTTTTTTTTTTCACTAACATCCTTTACTTGGTAACTAAAACAATCGATGTAGGTATCGATGATTGTAATCTGAACATCCTTAACTGGAACATGGTATTAAAACACTATTAAATCCAAATTATTCTTAGACATTTCATAACCAACTTAAAATATTGGACAATATTTTGTTTCTGCCCTACTGTGAATAGAAATACACAATGTACCACCAAAATAGTCGGAAACGGAAATCTGATCTCTAATAATAATAACACATTTGTTAGTAGGCATTAGGTAGATTGTCGTTATGAATGCGCTCTTTAATCATACTGTTGTAACTGTGCCAAGTCTCTTCATTAGTATTAGTAGTACCGCCCATCAAAGAAACATGGTCGGGGCAATCTGCCGCTAATTAGCGACGTCTGTTGGCGCGTGGTTAATCGTCGGGCAGACGACGCACACGGAAGACTTCTAGGGTTGCTAATAGAATCCACCATACACAAACAGCGTCATGTTCACCACGAATCCTGGGATATTAGTGAGAACTTTTTGAAGTGAGAGGCCAATCTATACTATAGTGTCCACAGACTGGTTGAAGAGTAACTTAGCTACCATCGCCTGTTCTGTTCTCGTTCTGTTGTTGTTTTATTGTGTGGATGTGTTTTGCTTAGGACGATATACCTGATCGAACACCTTCTCTACGACACTGCCGACATTTCATATGAGCCAGTACTTCTTTTAGGTGGATGATTCATGGCATTTGAAGCTATGTGTTTATGGGATGGTGTTTAATGCAAGACTCGACGTTATGGACCGCAAAATTCTAAGACGCTCATTTCCCCCAATTTGTAGCCTTACCTCATAAATGATAAGTGTATTACTATAGATAGGCTAAAAATTACCAATACATTTCAATTAAATGATGATGTAGTATACAACCACGTAATATCTGATGCATAGAAGAATAGATTTATGAACACGCGTACGTATGTTCGTACATGCGGGAATGATTCTGTGTTGTTTGGAAATGAAATGTTTCGCTCTATGTTGCTTTAATTCGACATATTGTGGATCCCAATGCATGCGGGACAACTGACATGCAATTTCGGGACAACATCGAGCAATAATATATTTTGTAATTTTGTTTCACTAATGGTTTTATGTTTTGGCCACTAACGCATCTGCTGTGTTGTTCACATTTTGTATGTTGGGGGGCACGTAGCATGGGGGGGCCGCCGCTGTTCGGACGATCAGCCTTTAAAGTTTAAATACCTTTAAGTATTCTGAATGATTCAAATTGAAAACTGTGTGTTCTTAAAAAAATTGGCTAAAGATTTCAGTTATGGGTACACTCAAAACTTGTTGAAAACACTTCTTGCGTACTTGGGTGATCAATTTTTGAAATAAAATTCCAGCAGTCTGAAACCCCAATCTTGAGCGTTTCAATCGCGCTTGAGATGCCAGGTGATTTCATTCAATCATCTTCAGCATTCAAGAGTCATGCTTGCTTGGTAGCATACACCTTCAGTTAGTGGTAAATGTTATTATTTTTCATCAACTGCAGAAGAACTTGGAAAGTTTTTTTTTTGCAACAGACACTTAGACCTACAGGTTTTAAACAATATAGAAACAAAGAACATAAGAAACATTAACAGTGTATTAATTTTGTTTATAAATTGATCAAAGGGCATTAATGTAATTGTTTAGTATGCAGTGTGCTCATGTGTGTTATGTTTTGTGTTTGTCCATGTAATTGTGTTGTGTGTCATTATTAACCTTAACTTGCATGTTGTGTTTGTTTCCATGCAAGCGGGATGATGAGCAACTCAGCATGGTGTATGACAGTCATGAGTTGATGGTAAGTAGCTAACTAAATGTTTGTTAACTTACGTGCCCATTTATATAAACACGTTTGAAAGATGGTTTCAACTGTTCGTTCATAGATGTTGCAGATTACGGAGTATCGGTTTCTCTGGTGTACACCTTATTGTTTTGTTTCCTCTTAGCTAGTAATCACAATTCGGTGTGCTCTTTGGGCTGTTGACTGTTGGTAGACTAACAGAACATGTTTCCTAAATGTTAATAGACTTGATCGAGGACTTAATTAATGAACACATGAGTTGTGTGGTTCCAGATCAAACTGGCAAATTAGTTTTGAACTAACTAGCAGGTAAAATAAAGTAATTCTTTTGAAACCTTTGGACATTTTACAATCATGGTTTTTACATACTACAACATTTGTTTATTATTATTTATTATGTTTATTAATTAACTCAACCTTTAATTACTGTTGATACTCGCAGAAAACATGTTTTTGATATGGTCACTGGTCACTGTATTCATAAATCATTTTAACAACACCCTTCAGATTATAGTTTAGCAAAATGGTCTCCATAATTGTTATTTATCTATGTGTAGGTGGCTTGTGGACTGTGGAAAGTGAAGTTGGTTACTAAGATTTGCCTTCTAATACAACTTTAATTTTAATTATATACCTAAGTAAATTGGTAATTTGTGTGATAAAATGTGTATACCAATTAATTTTCTATGTTGATATGTGATAAGAGCACTTTTGTACTAAGGGCATCTTACTTATGGTATCTAGGCTAGTTGTAATGCATTTGACTTCATTGAATACGTAGCACGGTTCAAAATTGTGTTTAATATTGGTGCTTGTACTACTTGATGATGTAACTAACAAAAATGCTCAACTGAATTATATGAACTAATAATAGTAGGTATTTATGACATTGTAATTAGAGTTTATTAGGATCAAACTTGGGGAAATTAATTAATTCTTCTATTTATGTTCTTTATTACCATACTAGTATTATGTTCAGTTTTACTATATGTATGGATATTATTTTGCATGAACATTTTGTTTTGCATGAGGGTATACTCCTGTATTTCATGCTTCAGGTAGGTCTCAAATTCAAATATCTATCATTTACAGTATATGTATCATGGATTGTGTTGTTTATAAGCATAAACCAGGATGTCTAATGTTCATGCTATCAGTAGTTGGAACGAGACTGCTTGTATAAAGGTATGTGTGGTTTTGTATTACTGTACTCTAGCTGTTACATGCTAACCATGCTTTCTTTAAAGGTAGAACTCATTAATCATTTAAATACAGTGGTGTCATATCTTTCTCACTCTATCTGCCTTGAAACCCATTATTATTTATTTGGTAGTGACTCTGTTCAGGTTGGGCCCGAGTGCGTAATTTAGATTCAACCCATTTAAATTTTTTCAATAATTGTCAAATACCATGGAAAATTTTGGATATGTAAGAATAATTTTAACATTTCACTTCAGTTAATTTAATTTTAAAGTGTTGTTGTTTTTCACAACCAAATTACCTAATACTGTATTGTACAGTTTATTAGAGTTTCCAAATTGCAAAGTAAAAAAATAACTGAAGAAAATAACAAATAATAATTCACGTAGACATTGCAAACAACTTTACTATTAAAACATACTTCGTTTTAATTATTATGATGTCTTGCAACATTTCTGGTTCATAAGTAAAGTTAATTTTACATTTTAGAAATGTCTAGGTGTTCCGCAACTTTCAATTTGAATGATAAATGTATAAAACAGATACAAAAAGTATGATAAAATAAACCACGGTTATCCCAGCAACGCATAAAGAAAATAGAGAACATTTTTTTTTTATTAATTTAATCTACACCTTATCACCCTTTTCACTTACTCCTCACCTACCAGTGACAAAATTATGGTCTACTAATGTTACTTCAGTACATATGACGCATGATGCACTGATGCACTTCTCACTACAGTATCACAATTTACGTAGTAAAAGCAAGTGTTTTTTTATACCTATGCCTTCTTTAAGTGCTCAGTGCAATAATTGTATTGATGCAATAATGGACACAACCAAACTGTAAAACAAATTAATGAGTACAACCTATGTGTGACTGCTTTTACTTCCATTAATACTATACATACTTTAACTTTCCTGACTGTAGATTTGACTCTTGGTCTTGTAGCTTGCATGTTCAAGCTAACATTAGTGCTGCATGTTGCATGCATTGCTTAGTCTGCATCTATAGAATAGCTATTCTCTGTAGTTCCACCATAGAGAAATAATGTGGGAAGAAAAGAATTACAGTGTTACACTTTCAATCATTCAATTTTGAGAGTGGCACCAGTAAGTTTTTAAGCCACAGAACTATAATAACAGTAACTTCTACATCCCTGTTCTACCTATTGAGGAAAAAAGAACTACTTGGATAAAGCTCTTCACTCCCCTTTGCATTATTTAACTTCAGTTTCATTATTAGCATGACCATAATAATTTCCACTTATGGTCTTGTTAATTGATTAAATAGTTGTGATTTTTTCCTCTGTATTATGTAAGAGGTGGCCTTAAGTTGTAGTTTCAAGTATAAAGTGGCATTTTGTTCTAGATGACAAATGAGAATTGGCAAAATGTCAGCCCAGTATAAAACAATTAATAGTTATTATGGTAGATAATCATTAATCAAGATGGCATTGACAATAAAATGACTATACCACTCAAAGCAGTGAGGTGGCAAACTACACCTAAGGAATAAGCTCTTCCGTCTAGGTTACATTTACATGTCACTTGCTGGGCAGCAGGGACAATGTATACTCTGGCTGGATGCTTAACCTGCTTTCATTCCCCATTGATTTGATATAACGCAGTGATCAGTATTTTGTAACTGTGTATTGAAAATTGATTTTTACTTTTCAACCTATGAACTCACTGCATTGAACTGGAAAATTACTACCAAAGGTGCTATAATATATAAACACTATCAACATGTGTGAAAAGAATTGATGCTTTTTGCCAAAAAAAAAAAAAAAAACTTTGTGGTCGCAATTATTATTATTACACCCAACTGTATTTTTTACAATGTAATTGACATAAGTAATGAATATGAATAAGATAGTTCTACTTAATCAGCCTAGTGTATGCTTATAATATTACATAATATATAAACTCAAACTTAAAATACGGTAGCAGTACACTTGTTTTATTGCTTTAAGTACTTCAATTTTATTTGTAAATATTATCTTCCATTTTTCTCGAGTCATTCACTCAAGCTCAATACGATCTGGTTATTGTACTTGCCTAACTCGATCTCAAATTAATTTATACTAATATTGCCCAACTAACTCGTAATATATTATTGATTTAGTGAGAGTGACTAAAATATGAATTTATGCCACTAATTACTTTTAGGAATGCAAATGTAGTTAGTAGGCTTCCTCTTTATTATTAATATTACACAATTACCTTGTACATTCACTAAATTAATTCAAACTTATCATTTAATTAATACCTCTTGATTTAATTTCTCTTGATTTAATTTCTCTTTTCTTTTTATTTCTTGTGCAATTAGTTAGTTGTGTGATGGCTGTTAACTATGAGCTTTTTCTGTGCATGATTTGTTGCACTTGACAGGATGGCGTGAGGAGATACGACCCCAGGTCTTTTGAGTCAGCCCCCGACCCCGAAATTCGCCAAGTTTTCATTGACCCCTGGGAATCTTTCCAACCTCCTAGTCCCGTGTCCCAGGAAGAAGTTTCCCACCCGAGTATTGGCCAACACGAAGACACACATATCACACACACAGTAGAGAGTACTCACACCTATAGCCTTGAAACACGGACGGAAGAAACACGGACGGAAGAACACCACCATCACATAGACGATCAGTCGACTCCACGTACAGAACTTAGCCATACTGAAACAGTAGAAAACCACCAACCCCCTCTTTCACCCCTTCCCACAGAAACCCGGAACGACGGCGATGGTGCGGGGAGTATTATAATAGCCAGTGCCGACTCGGATGGTGTAAGTAATGTCTACTTTCAACATCAAACAAGCTTAGATAGTATTATGATGTTACACTGTCTATACACATTCATTGATTCCTTAATTAATTATTTGTTGTAGATAGTGACTTGCTTGCTTAAATATTTGTTGTAGAAGAAGACTTGCTTACCCAATGCATACTGCCTAGCTAAAGACAATTTTACTTGAATAATGAGGATACCAGTCAAACAATTGTGCCAATAAAATGTATCAACATTAAGTGGCAGGCAAGTCTTGCAGTTGTAGATTAGTAAAGTAGAGTCCATACTGCTACTGTTGCTATTACAGCTCTTAAGTTAGTGAGATGTTGAAGAGTAGATGGAAATGAGACATTCTGGTTTTATGCTTATAGTACAATTATATATATATGTAATTACATATAAATATAATTATAATACTAGTTGATTTACATTTACGTGACACTACGTAATACGTGTGGTTATTGAGAGAATTCTATGCTATGTATTTACATTGGATAATGTATAGTATTACTTGCTGTTAAATACCAGGTAAAGTAACTCGTGATCCAGTTGCATCTCCGTGTTGTGGCACTATTTATCGCCCTAGTAATCATTTTAATTTCACTTGAATTAAAAGAGCAATAATGATTTATCTCTTTGATTTTATACAGTGCTTGAGTACGTTAGCAAAGGAGTACCATTGCATTTAATTCTTTTGCAGATAACCTTAGTATCAGTGTACTGTAGTACAGTTATTTTGTTCATCTTAAACTGATTGCATAGTCTGCAACTGTCATATAATGCTCATAATATAAACGCGAGTAATGATTTATGTGTGGTGAAAGCTCCTTCTGAGATTATTTACAATCATTGATAACAGTTTCAGGTGATGTGTCTGACATTGGCTTTCCTATTATGAAACAAAAAATTGCAATATTTTGTTTTGGACTTTTTTCTAGTTGTTATTGTTTCATATATTGCCATATTAGCCATTTAAGAAAATTCTTCAATATCCCTCGATCTCTCTATTGTTTCACTGGCTTCTAAAAGAAATAAAGATATTACCTAAATCCTTGATTTATAGGCATGACTGCATTCTAATATTCACTTTTTGCGTAGCACAATAAATATTTGTTGTGACTGAGGTTAAAAATAAATATATCTAATTATGAAGTAGGCTATGCCATTTATTAATGTTTAAAAAACAAGTTTTCGATGTTTTTTGTGTTTAATTGTTGAGTCACTTGAAGGTAAAAGTTAAAGGTAAAAGGCACGTTGGGCAACATGTCACTCTTTGAATTGCCTACTTTTCATTTTTGCTTTAGTAAGCTGTTGAGTGAATTCATCACATTACCAGCCTTTCATTTGTCTGCTGTGGTGGTATAACTTAGTAAGAGTAAGAGGGTATAATTTTCACCCTTACTGCCACCCCCAAAATTGCAATGAAAGTTAAATATCTCTAATACATGCCACATTTTTAGTCACAACTGTCATCTAGGCACTCCAATCCTGAATTCATAAGGGAAAAAAACTGCAAATGTCTTACTCTTTACTCGTTCGTTGAGCAAGACAGCCCCAGATATCTATCGTGCTAGTTTAGTCTCACCTTTGAAATATGAGGTCAGAAAAGTTTGGCAACAAACTGGTGTACATAGCTAGACCATTCGTAGCAGTGGCTATCTTGATAAGAAACTAACATTCATTCGAGGGTATGTAATATTGTGTAGCTTTATTACCTATTGTATCCCGAGCACAGGTCATTTCGGGCTTTAGAGAGTATTTCTTGACTTGATGTTGGAATGTGTTACCAATCGTTGACCACTATGTAGATGAATATGTGATATTACTACTAGTTGAATACAGCTAGTTGTCTGTGGTGATTTAAGTGTAAAGTTTATGCTCCGAAACCGATGCATGCGTATCTCGTTGTATACATTGGCAGCCACAAAGACAACAGGCTAACTTGCCTTGTGCCCCAATGGACATGGTACACTTTTCTGGCTATGTTTTGCACGGATCAGCTTTGAAGTTTATTCTTGCATCTTTTTTATCTGGAAAACTAAACTATCGGCATTGCATTTGACGGTGGAGGTGGGTGCCCCAGAAGCTGGTGACTGGTGCATGTAAGGAGGGCTCTTGTAGGCTACACTGCCGTGATTGGAAAGAGGTAGTTCTGTTCTTGCTGTAATGACACCCTCACGATTGTATTCCGAGCGAGTTGCTTGCCGGTACTTGGACATCGTGTAATTCATAAGCTTTTCTTCCGATATCACCTCTTCAAACATTCCGCTTCATCTTCTTGTGGTGTGTGCCTCGTTTGTATGCACCAAGGTCTGTACGAAGTAGGGATACACACGATAATCAGTACGAATGGTTTGTTTTCTGAAAAAGCATGTTCGCAATGGATTATTTTGTTCTTCTCGAGAGGTCTCGGACCTCATATGTGATTACTCTCGACAGTGTCACATCCGATGTGTCCAAAGAATGTTGATATATACTGTATTGTTATGCGCTCGGTTAGGCGACGTACTAGGTAATATCACGGAATCTGTAAAAGATTGCTTCGTGTTTGTAAATTTATCATTGATCGATAATGCAATCGTCTTTTTGATTATCGATGTTTATTTTATTTTTATATTTTGTCCATCCCTAGTACGAACCCACCATCAGTTCCTTTGCAAGCCCTATTATTTCCTCAAACATTACATACATTGGACTGTTCTGAACGATTTGTGTGTTAGTTAAGTTGCGAATGTACCCAGGGGCCCGTTTTACAAAAAGTTTAAACTTGGGCTACATATCTTTAACATCAATAAATCTTGGCACATCCATGCCCTTCATTCGATGTTTCTGAGTAACTCTATTAATTACATGAAAATAACTCAAAATATGCTGAAAGTGTTTTGGTTTTATCTTGGATCAAAGATGGTTGCAATCTGCAAATGACTTTCAACTGTATTTTCATTGTGTTCATTATTATTAATTAAAATTACTTTGAATTGAAAACATCACCTTAAATAGTACTACTTATTCATCTTTATAAGCAATGCCAATTTGCAATACTAAACAGAACACAAAGCTTGGTATAAATGTTGCACTTCCCGAGAAATTGCCTGTCAATCAGGCAGTGTAGAGTAATGTTCTTGTACTTATGAACAGCTTAAAGCCTCCAACTTATTGTGGATCTGATGGGGTCAGGCAGTGCAGTGGTCCATGGATGTTGCTAGTTGAGCTACTGGGGCACCCAATCAACCTTTATTTTAGGTCGTAGTGATTTCAAAGCTGCTTTGCAGTTCAAAACACGTAGATTTATAAAGTCAAGGTTGACCAAGTAGTCCTTCAATTAGTGATTTACTTATGTACCCAGGGGTTCTAGTTTGAGCATTAGTCTGCAAATTCGATTCTAATTTTCATATGACATAAAATGTATTATATTTTCAACCAATCCTCTCAAAAGTTATTTCAAAATAGCTCAGAATGGTAGCTTCTGTAATATATACCCACCATTGTCCTATCGAAATATCTCTCAATCACATTGAGCTCTGATGAGTATTTCAGAGCTAGTTGTAAAAGTAGGTGTGAGTATCAAGAGACTAATATAAAAGACTGATAAACTAGGCTTCCACTCGGCTGGAATGGTATATAATGTGAGGAAAGGATCCAACAGCTTACCTTCGTGTAAGATGACGGATTTGCGAGTTTGAAGTACACATAAAAAACATAATACAAATATAACGAGACGTTTCGACCGAGGTCTTGTTCACTCGAGAGAAGAATGGCTACTGCAACTACTCTAGTCAACTAAACAACTAAAATAAACTAGACTATAATATATATATATATATATATATACAATATTTACAAGGCGCTGTTGGGGGGTGTGGAGGCAGGGAGGTAAGAGGGGGAGAGGGCTGTCACTAACGGATGTTTAGGTTGGGAGCCAACCTAGATTTAGTGATCCACTGGTGGGCCAACTCCCACCGTCATGGAGTCCCCCCGGTTCATGGAGCGCCACTACCTACAAACGAAAGGCACAGCCATGGGCACCAGAATGGCCCCCTCGTATGCCAACCTCTTCATGGGCAAACTAAAGAAGCAGTTCCTAGCAACCCGTGACCATCTGCCCTTGTGTTTCTTCCGTTTTATTGATGACATCTTTATGGTATGGCCCCACGACCAAGCACTACTAGACGTCTTCCTCACGGACCTCAACAATGCCAGTGTGTTATGCTTCACTTGGGAATCATCATCCTTGCACGTCGCATTCCTTGATGTGGATGTCTAGTTAGAATCGGGCCGGCTGAGGACTGAAGTTCACTTCAAACCCACCAACAAGCAGCTGTACCTTCATCACGACAGCAGTCACCCTACATATACCAAGCGAGCACTACCCTACTCCCTAGCAGTGAGAGGCCAACGTATCTGTTCAGATGGTGATGATCTTGCCAAGTATTGCGAATGCATTACCAACGCCTTTGTGGCTCGAGGCTACGACAAGACCACCGTCCAACAACGCATCAATAGACCAGCGAGGCAGGCCATGTTATACCTCTAGTCACACAGTGGCACCCAGGACTACAGGCACTCAATGGTATCATGAAAAGTGGCCTTCACATTTTGACATCCTCCACTAAGACCCAAGATCTTGTCAAATCCTTGCCAAGAGTAGCCTTCAGACGCCCCCCGAACATTGCGGACCTAGTGGTCAGGAGAGACTGCCGCATCAGGGATGCTCCTGAAAATGAACCAGCAGGTTCCTACCAATGCCAAGGAGGTAACGGTTGCTTGACGTGCCAAATTCATCAACCTTCCACCACTTTCAGTGCCCAGGCCACCGGCAAGACATACCCAATCAGGCAACACAACACCTGCCAAACCACCAATGTAGTCTACCAACTGAAGTGCAACCACTGCCCTGCCAAATATGTTGGCCTAACTAAGAACTCCCTAAGGTCACAGATGAACGGGCACAGGCAAGACACTAAAAACCTGACCATGGACAAACCGGTGGCTCAACATGCGGCATCCCATAACCTGGCATTCAATGGATGTTACAACACCAGAGTGATAAAATCACTCCCAGCCAGCTGCAACCCAGGCGAACTAAGACGGTGGGAGTTGGCCCACCAGTGGATCACTAAATCTAGGTTGGCTCCCAACCTAAACATCCGTTAGTGACAGCCCTCTGCCCCTCTTACCTCCCTGCCACCACACCCCCCCAACAGCGCCTTGTAAATATTGTATATATATATATATATATGTATATATATATATATATATATATAATATATATATATATATATATATATATATTAGTCTAGTTTATTTTAGTTGTTTAGTTGACTAGAGTAGTTGCAGTAGCCATTCTTCTCTCGAGTGAAGAAGACCTCGGGTCGAAACGTCTCGTTATATTTGTATTATATTTTTTATATGTGTTACTTCAAACTCGCAAATCCGTCATCTTACACGAAGGTAAGCTGTTGGATCCTTTTTTCACATTATATACCTTAGTTTCACTTAAGTTAGTTAAACAAATCTTGATGATCAAAATCATTGCTGGGTCTTACTTCACATTCATAAATCAAATATTATGTGTTATTCTTGGTATTTCACTATGTATTTTATCTTAGTGAGTTTGCCGAACCACGCAGGCATGATTACGTCACTAAGATTTGCATGACCTGACTGAGATAACTTAGGAGTTGAGATCTTTGTGAATACAGGTCCAAATATGGTAATTTGGTTTACTGATGAACTCACACAACATGCGATGTGTGTCGTAGCTGTGACACTGTAGTCCAAAACTACTTCCTGGTTGAATGTCTCACCGAGAGCCGACATTCTCCCTGCATTGTGTGCAGTATAAGAATCTATACGGCACCGAAACTCCCATAGAAGCTCCCTAGCGGTGATTGGGTTGACATACGTTCTTTACTATTATAATATATCTACCTCAAGTTGTACTAGTACTACTTTGTTGCCTCTTCTTCATCACCCACAGCCCTAAGGTATAGGGTCTGCGCACGTATGTGTATTGTGTTCGCAGTACAGAGAAAATAGCTCGAGTTTCGGTACTGTATAGATTCTTATACTGTGCTTGTATCTTAAGCATTAAACTAGAGCTGTACCGATTCCGATACCGAGTCTTGAGAATCGGCGATTCTTCATGGTATTGGTAGAATCGGCCGATCCCGATTCTTGGCCCAATATTACCGATACCAATTCTTTTGAATGAAGCGCCCGAAAATTTCCATTTCCGTTCAAATATATCGATTATCGAGAGTCGAAGTCACTATGCGTGTGCACCAATCACGAAGCGACTTGCTGAAATCGACAAGTCGATTGGCAGCCATGTTGATTTTAGCGTGGTTCCGGCGCAGTATCACTACCGACCACGCTTCCGACGTTTAGCATACGTTTGTGTACTTATCGCAATGTCGAACTGTGCAAAAAGTAATATATGGGATCACTGCAAGGTCAGTGAGGGGAATGTGGCGAAACTGTAGTTTCGTATTAAAGATTGTATTAAAGAATCGGTATCGGTGGAATCGGAATCGGAATCGGCAGAAAATTGGAATCGGCATCGGAATCGGAATCGGCAAAAATGTGGTATCGGTACAGCTCTACATTAAACCCATTCAAACATGTTGCCAAGTTTCATTCAATGCCCATACAATCTCAAGCAAACTTGTCTTGATGCTATACAATACCACAAAAGAAATTAAGTACGTGTACGATTGGAATCGATTTCGTAATCGTTTCTTGGATATAAGGAACGGGCAAGATGTTCTCAATTTAACATTGTCTTACACTTTTTGTGATTTTGTAGGGTGGCATGGCTGGTGCGCTCGCTCAGCTGAGTATTGGCAGTCCTCGGTCAGAGCAGCAGGTAGCGTTGGAACAACACTGGAGGCGCCAAGCTTGGGAGCGTGGGAACGCCGACTATCTAGGGAAAGATTCGTTTGAGAAAATTTGGGAAAAGATTCAGAGTACCCTTCAAGGTTTGTCCATTTAATTTGAAGGAACTATTTGTGCAAATCTTACTTCTAACATAAAATATGTTGGCCAATTGTTGTGTGTATATTGGTGACAAATAAATATTTAACCACTACTGCAACTTTGATATGCAGTATTTTGATATCTCAATGTTACATTTTTCATGTGAGTTTCTCTTTGTAATTGTTTTTTTTTTTTTACAAGCCAGTCTAAGTTAAAATGCAAAATGCTGTCACTACCATTGTGGAAAAAGTAAGAGTGTTTACAGAAATCCATAAATCCCATTCAGCAAATTTCAAAGACTCGTTGTGACTTGTCATTTGGAATGAACAGAATGTACCTACTAACTGACCTACCCGTAATGATCTCACTATAGGAGTCCAACCACCTGGACTAGTGGAAGCTCCACCCCCACCTCCACCAGTGCAAGCTCCACCAGTGGAAGCTCCACCACCCTCTGTGCCTACCGAACCTACCGAACCAACGGCTCAAGAAGCGGCTGCGCCCGAACCCGCGCCTGCATCCGTTGCGCCGACTTCACCACCTCCAGGTGATGAGAAGAAACCTGCCCAACCCCCACCTTCAGCTTCTGAACCGCTTACTGCACTGCCTGTAAGTCAAAGCGCACCAGCTTCTGTACAGCCAACTGTAACACCTTCTATACCTTCTGCTACTCCAGTAGATCTGGGTAAAGCCCCCTCTTCATCCCCTCTTTCGTCTTCTGCTGCACCTCCAGCACTATCTTCAGTAGATCTGGGTAAAGCCCCCTCTTTGCCTCCTCTTTTGCCTTCTGCTGTACCTTTATTTAGTGCTGCTAAAGCCCCCTCTTCCCCCCCTCTTTTGTCTTCTGTGGCACCTCCACCACTATCAGTAGTTCTTGGCAAAGCCCCCTCTTCACCCCCTCTTTCCCCTTCTGCCGCTCCACTATCCAGTGCTGCTAAAGCTCCAACTTCTCCACCTGTTTTCCCTTCTTCTACTGCACCTGTATCTCCTACAACTAAAGCCCCCGTTTCTCCCCCCCCATCCCCTATTACTAAAAACCCATCTTCTCCCCCAATTTCTCCTATTGTGAAATCCCCCACTTCTCCACCTCCTGGTACTAAATCTCCTCCTTCTCCTCCTGTTTTTCCCACTGCTAAAGCTCCTACTTCTCCCCCTAGTTCCCCCGCTGTCAAAACTCCCTCTTCTCCCCCTCTTTCCCCCACTGCTAATGCTCCCACTTCTCGCCCTATTTCCCCCCCTGCTAAAACTTCTTCTCCCCCTCTTCCCCCCACTGCTAATGCTCCCACTTCTCGTCCTATTTCTCCCACTGCTAAAACTCCTGCTTCTCCCCCTCTTTCCCCTACTACTAAAACTCATACTTCTCCCCCTCTTTCCCCCACTGCTAAAACCCCCACTTCTCCCCCTCTTTCCCCTACTGCTAAAACTCATACTTCTCCCCCTCTTTCCCCCACTGCTAAAACCCCCACTTCTCCCCCTCTTTCCCCTACTGCTAAAACTCCCTCTTCTTCTCAAACTTCTCCCCCTCTTTCCCCCACTGCTAAAACCCCCACTTCTACCCCTCTTTCCCCTACTGCTAAAACCCCCACTTCTCCAATTGATTCATCGATGTCCACTCAGCAGATTGTCCCATTAGAACCATTGCCTCACCCCATCCCACACACCCCTATCGTGACGGATGCCACGCCCCCCACTTCGCCTCCCATTGGGCTTCTCGGCCGCAGCCCCGAAGCCCTTGGTGTTGGAAATGTGACTCCACCAGAAACGCCCCCCATTGGAGCGGGAGGTAACTTGCAATCCACTGCAGACAATCAGGTATCGAAGAAATCACGCCACTGTTGCATTCTGTAGGAGACTGACACGCTTGCCAGCTAACCGTTACGGTAGTCAACTGAGTAGGCTATACTAATAGTGATATGGACTGAAATTACTACATATTAACATGCAGTTTGTAGTAATCAGTCTAATAATGTGATTTATACAAAAAGTAATAATTTGTGATACTAAAGAAAAAATAGACGTTATGGAAGTCAGTTAAATGCCAACTGCACATAGTAGAATTGATTTACAAGTGGCTGGATGCGTAATACGACAGCTTTGTGATTCGTGCTTGAGCTCAAAAGTACAATACTAAAAAGTGAGATGAATCTAACTTTGAAAATGTTTTTATTTTTTTTACTTAATTGCTGCCAATTATTGTTTGTGTTGGTTTTAATTCGCATAGTTTTTTACCTGAATAAGGTAATACATAACGCGTGTTCGGTCCTAACTCCTAATGTATTGTGTGGCACTTAGACTGGGGCTCATCCAGTAGATCTTCCTGGTACTAGTATCTTCCAACTGTAACATTTTTACACATAATTGCACACATGTGAATATGCTATACAAATTGGTATAACATCTTTAATACTTTGTTTATTGTGTTCATTTAGAAAGAAGATACTCAATAGGGAAGTGTACTTATTTTCCACTATTGGCTTAAGTATCTAAAATAGATTCAGTGGTATCTACAAACACCAGGAACAAATTTTTATGTTTCAAAAGCCTACATTTTAATTTCTACCGAGTTGGAAGTTTTTAATTTTTCCTTTCCCGCTCTTTTACTAGGAAACGAGCTAAGACGCCATCGCGTAGTGTAGTGAACAACACAATTTATATATATGTACAATATGCCACTATTTAGTATTTATGTCTTAATAAAACAATGGTTTATTGTTTCTGACCTCTTAGGAAGTTCAAGTTTTATTTCAAATTCATAGCTTTTCTGAAATTTCTTCAAAAATTATTGTAAGTATGCAGGCCTACTAGTATTTAGCTTAGTAGTATTAATTAAAATATGGAAGTAATTACTGAACAGTACAAATAAACTTTGTTTTTAACTTTGATATAAAGGTCAGTTGGCAACTATTGGACAATGACGTCATGCCTTGTTTTTGTATCTCCATGAAATCTTGATTTTTTTACTGCGTAAAATGACGAAAGTACTGACAAATGAAAGAAAAGGAAAAATATATGTAGCAGTGTAATCATAATTTAAACAAATGGAATGCATTTTTGGAAGTAAGACCACTTCCCTATGGCGATTATTGCATATGCAAGTAAATTATATGTTGACCTAGTTTTACCATACAATTTAGTAAATAAAAATTGTAGTTAGTATAACCTATATCTTTTGCAATGTAACCATTAACCACAGTGTTTATTTACAAGTGACTAGATAGTTTGTCTTGATTTGTACATCATGTTCTGTTGCACCATGTGAACTACCCCATGCACATACATGTGTTTCCCCCAATTGTTCGTAGGAAAGGGCCATGAATTAATTGTCATGTGTTGTCTTTTATCATTAGAGTGGTGCTGAGTCGGCGCCGATCCCCCCTAAGCGGCGTGGGGGCCCCAATAAGGGAGGTAAGTCGGGGCAAAAGGGCAAAAAGTAAATACCGTTCGTTAAGAATCTCCTTTATTCTTATTTTTCTATCATTATCATCACAATACCATATATGTTAGTTTATCATTATTACTTCTTCTGTTGTATTTTATTTTTAATTATTATACTTTCTGTTGTTTGATGGGTAGTTTTGTAATTGGGTTGTTGATATACGTATTTTGAAGCACGTTTCGTGCAGTTTGTACAGAATCAAAAGGTTTGTTCGATTTAGCTGTGATCGAAAGCAAGTGTTAGTATTAAAAGAAATGCTCTACTTTGTTACTTGTTATTAATTAATAACTTACATACTTACTTACTTACTTACTTACTTACTTACATACTAGTACTTGCACATGCACACGCACTCCCAGGCAGTGGTTAGAAGTGCAATGATGGGTTTTAAGGTATGGTTCCCAAATCCATCAACAATAATACGTAAAAGCAATATCAGTGCATAAGTCAAATGCCCCAAGACCTCGTCAACTTCGTTATAAGGTACCGTATGTTTTTAATATTTAATACTGTAATGGTTTTGTTCATGTGTTCTCCAATGAATAGTATGGTGTTGCACTGCACCGCATGACACGGACTCGTTGGCATGACCGGTACCATACACGCATTTCGAACAAACCTCTTAAGTTGCAGCTTGGTTAATACTAGTAGTGCGCCAGTTTAAAATATATTTGCTGTTATTGTTTCTCTATTATCCACTTTATTTAGATAGATTATACACATTTACTGAAAGCAATACTCTCATGTTAGCTGTAATAATTGCCTGGTTAGATTCACCTGTACGTCTCGCATTTTAAGTTTTGTCATTGCACCAAGTTTTTCTACTCGGCCACCAAATCAATATTTGATGACTGGCTGATAATATTGCTTTAATTAACTATGTTACAGTATCTCAGCTTGTGCCATTGCTATCATATGTTAATATACAAAATGCATAGCTATATTTTGCACTGATGTTGACATTAATTAGCTACAATATTGTTATTTTTTATGTTGTGGATAAGTGATGTTTCCCGTGTTCATGTCATTGAAAGCATTCAGTCCTGATGGCACAAAATAACTAACACTAACATGGATAAGAGGCCATGGTTTGTATTATTTCAAGAGCCAAGTGTAAAGGAAAATAGTCTATCTCTGCGAGTTGACTATAGCGTATGCTATTAGTGTTGTGTCAAGAGGGTTATTTCAAGCTTACTTAAATTTATTTTGTATATGTGTACTCTTCCATATGACTAAGATACAATATTATGAGTATTACTGTGAACAACATAGTTGTGATAAAAGTCCACTACGGCCTCAACTATTTTAGTTCCAGATAAAATTTGATTAAAATTAAAATCCTCTATACCTGACATCATATCTATTAAGGATTTGATCCATTCAAGAGTACAAGAAAAGTAATCACAGTCAAATATAGCAGAAGTTGTTTCGCATACTGTTTCCTTTTACTCGTTTTGATTACTAGTCAAAATAGTAGACAACTAGGGTTGCTTATGAAGTGAATTCATTACTCATGATCATTACACATTCATTTTTGGCATTACCTCATCGATGCATAGTGATATTAAATATATTAATATGGTGGCATCTGGTTAAAAATTTGTCTAAAACATAATCAAGACAAAATCTAAAATACGGTAATATTCAGATTGTTTTAGCGTGTAGCATCAGTATATGTGCTTAAAAGTTAATGTTCTCATAGCCAAATTGTCCACTTACATCTGACAGTTTACTGTAAACTGTAAAGCATGTGTTCAAATGCAATGGTCAAATAATTTAAGCAGAATGAAATACGTAAATTGAGTCAACTGGAAATGTTTCCTGCAACCCTAATTAAAATTCTGTAACCACCTGGTTGTTTCAATTCAAGTCATAAACAGTTTGGTTTATGGTGACATCACTGCAAAACAAGCAGTACAGTATTTGAGTTTTATCATCAGTATGAAACTTTGCTGATAATGATATGTTACGTAATATTATTAGTGCCATACTGGTTTATGTTCCACTACACAGAGTGGGTATCCTATAAAGCTGTCAACTAAGGTTATGGCTCGTTTTAGCTCGTACAATAGAGCTCAAAGTGAATTCACATGTAGAAGTGCAAATGCACTGTTTGTTTGGACTGTGCCGTGTTATTTTTGTATTGTTACACACGGCACATATCCTGTTACGACGATAGATTGAAACACATGTTAAAGTTAAAAGATTTCATATGTACTTTATGCGACTTGTATTGTTATTGTATAAGTTTGTTTTGTTGATTGTGACAATAATAGCTTCTGATAACCACAAAATGGCAGTCAAATGTTTTCCTGCCAATGCTCAAAACTAAATCAAATCTTTTTCCTAGTGTTTTTCACACAAGTTTTTGTTATATTGTTTTTAATCACCTAAGTCAACATGCTTTGCCATATACTAATAATTTATTTAGAGATGGCATTATAAATAAGACTGTTCATCAATTACATTATGACTATGTAATCTAGTCTAGATTGCAAAACAAAGTTCAGCTATTGTTTTTGGGACGACACTGTAGTGCTTCCACGTTGTGTAATAAATGTGTGTTCTAACAAAACAAATGTTTTGTTTTTGTTGGCGTAGCTGTATGTATTAGTATTTAGTAATCTTTATGACTGAAACAAGATATTTGGAGGAACATCTTATGGGCACTGCCAGGGACCAGTACTGGCATCAAGAGTCAAAGACCTGGTACATATTATGACGAACCGATAAATATCTAGCCTGCAGTTGACTTGTTTTCTCCATGGCAACCACTAATCAGAAGCGTCATTGACACGGAGAAAACAAGTTAGCTACTAGGGCTTAATCGTTTAAACGTGTAAACGCCCGCGCGAAAATGTACGTGTACAAATATTCATGCACGTTTAACTGCGACTTATACCCCGCCCGACCAATCCCCTCCCCTGGCCCTCCCACCCAAAACCCAATTCACAGGTTTTTCCGATGTCACAGCTCTTTGATGAGCCAACAAGGCATAGCTTAGTGTGTGGAGTCAAAATTACTGTCGACAGTTGGACATAAAGGTGGGGAATATAATCAACAATGAATATTATAATAAATCAACCGTGTTATTTCGTGTTATTTTTAACATGGTTTTTCGCGAACATTACAACTCATTTTTTGCTATCATTTTGTAAACAGGAGGAACGTGTTACGTTTAAACGCAAAAAATTCCAAAAAATAAACGTTTCCAAAACTAACCGTTATCTCCCAGCCCTATTAGCTACAGGCTAAATACTTGGCGATCCATCATAATACCAAGCCTAAGCTAGAACCCGGAGCAGGTGAAGAAATAAGTGTTCTACAAAGAAGAAGCTTAATATTACTAAAAGGAAAGTAAATATACAGCAAGGCTTTATTAGTAATACAGTGAAACTTCTTTATAACAAACGTCTTTGTAACAAAATTATCTACATAACAAACTGTTTTTGAGGTCCCAAATGATTTGTATGCATATAAAGGTACTATCTTAATAAATTGTTCTTCAAGAGTTTGTTATAAAGAAGTTTCACTGTATTAGTAAAGGATTCTCAAGATATCCAATTTATGGGGGAATTAGTAAATTAAATACCTCTAACATCGTCTTGTTTAATTCTTCAAATTTAGTTTAGTGTGGTATACCTTTTATTAGCAGTGTTTTATTTGAAGGATTTAATTTGTCCCCTCTCTCTCCATCCCTCCTTAGATATGCCACTGTAATGCTGGCATCTCCTTATGGTTGTTCCATCAGTATTATTCAGAGGCACCTGTGTGAAATAAAAGAATCTCAAGCCTATTCATGTGATGGTCCCATTAAAAACATGATACTTTGTTTGAATATTGGTGTGAAGACTTTTACCATTCTTCTCATGGATGAGTACCTTGGATATCTCTTATAGTAGGGATGCCACGGCAATAAAATAAAAATTATCGATAATCGAAAAAATGACTGCATTATTGAACGATGATAAATTTACAACTATGAAGCAATCGTTTACAGATTGCGTGATATTACGCCGCCTAGCCGAGCGCTTAACGATATAGTATCAAAATTCCTTATACTGTACACATCTGACGTGACTGTAGAGAGTAATATATGAAACAAGAGAAATATATGAGGCCCAGTATTTTGGCAGTACAGTATTTCAATAATAAAAATACCCGAGAAGAACAAAATAATGTATTACAAACACTCTTTAAAAAAAAAAAAAAACATTTGATAATATTTTTATTGCCGATTATCGGACTTCTATTGAATATCGAATGTTGAATATCAAGTGCATCTCTACTTGTTAATATGCCTGATATTTCAATTGCTCATACTAAAAAGCAGTAAAACACATTTCAGAGATGGAAATAAGGGCATCATGTAAGATATTGTTTTAGTCAGTCTTACTTTCCAATGTGTACAGCTTCAATACAAATTGATATTGAAAATTACCTTTGGTAGCCTACTGTTCATTTCTAATAATTGTTTTTAAATAGATTGAGGAGATAAACAAAGTTATTATAGTTCATTTATTGCTCTTTGTGGGTATGTGGTATATTTTATGTATACATCATGGAGATATAGCAATTTTTCCAAGTTTATATTATTATATTAGAATTGCTATCTGTATACATTATCCATAAAGCTTGAATAAGCTTAAAACCCCATACATACATATATATATCAAACCCAGGTCTCCCACTTGGCGGGTGGTGCCGTGACCCCTAGACCACCGGGACTGGCAATACCAACACTGCAACATTTCAGTTACACTTGAGTCACACACATCTTAATGTCGTAACCTTTTCGCAGACATTAGAATTGCCAGTCCCAGTGGTTTAGGGGTCAAGGCGCCCACCCGGCAAGTGGGAGACCTTAGTTCGATTCCCAGTCGGGGTTAGTTTATAATTTCTGGTTTTCACTATATATATACACATCATAATGTCACTCTTTGTGCAGCTGTTAGTTTTGTTTGTATGTATAAATTTTGTCCTGCTAGAAACAATCGAGCACTGAAATGTACATATTATATTTGATTTTTTTTTCTATTTTAGTGTTCAAAATGTACGAATATTCCTCGCTTGCCAACCTGGTATCATTTTGTTGCAAACAAAAAAGAAGAAAAATCTTAATCTATAAATGACATTAAAAAATAGAATATAATAATCTTAGTAAAGCTTACCTACATTCAACTATTATAATGGGGGTGTCATAGTATTTTATTCCCCCACAAAAGTGCAGTGGCACTAATTGGGGGGAAAGGCAGTATTTGTTTTATGAATTGCTCTGAAAATACGAAAGAAGAGTAGTAATTGCTCATCTTGTGCTGATGGGACTTATGTGAGTGGTGAGTATAATTAATAAAAGGTTATAGAAATAAGATCTACTGTATGAAACTAAATCTTCTCCTTCTGCGGTGGTATAACTTTTGCCCCCAGTGGTAGGAACTCTCTACCCCCCCCCCCCCCCCTTACTGTTCAGCCGGTTAATTAGCTGTGAGTCAATAACAAGCTGTTAAGAGGGCATTCCCTGAAAATAAATAATATATTCTACGTCGCTTACTCTAAAATTCAATTAGGGACTTACCAATTTGCGAGTAATTAAAACTGAAAACAGGCCATCCACCCGTGCAGAAAGTGTTATTCGCTTTGCCCCCTGCAAAATAACACCAACCACACTTCCGAAAGTGGCTTACAGAGCGAGAACTCAAATGCCGCATTGCGAGACTGAAAACCCCCCTTTCTACTTGAACTTGTGCTTTACTTACCCCGCCCCCCACACCCCTCAAGAAATACAACATAATAATGGATGTATAGGATAATATTATATTATATCGTTTGAGTATAATTATTTACTTAACACTCGAGGGAGAAAGTGACGAATTCGGTTAAAAAACTTGAAATGAAACGAATCTTGTGAGCACGTGAAAAGAGAAGCTGTGGGAGAACAAAAAAGAGTGGAAGAAATTGGCGGATAAGCAGGAGAAAGGGGAGGCTGAAACGCTGAGCCTGCCAAGCTGTCATTGAAAGTGTCAAGCCCTAAACAAGGGTGGGCATTGGGCAACCACCACTCAACTCAACGACATAGTTGGAAATTACTTATAGAATATTATTATTATCATTATTTTGTTCAATGGTTGATAAAACAAGAATTTGGAATTTGAGGAATTGGCATAAAATCTTCAGTTAGCTTTTAACACAGAATTGCATCAGGAACTTAAAGAAGTTATTCCTATTTTGGTGCTTCTTTGCATCAGTGGCAGCCCAGGAATTCATGATGCTAGTGGCTTTTCCGGCTAATAAGATACTTGCTGACTTTAGTGATGTTAACGAGGCCTTTGGTATAGTCCCAGCCGCGGAAGGTGAAAATTTTCACGTGCTCGGAAAATGACTTATGATTAATACAAAATTCATTCCAAGAGATTTTGTGGGTTGAAGTTAGTACTAAACTAAAACTAGTATGTAGTGGAAAAGGGTGGTAGCTGATGGACCTTTGATCGAACATCATGGGGGGAGGGGGGGCAATCACCCCATTATTCGCCGGACTGTATCCGCTACTGGACGAATCCCTGATACTTGGTCCTAACGTAACAGTCTTGCCGAATGAACACTTCGCCAATTTGTTATTTAGTGGTCCAGCCAAATCTTCAGCAATGATGCAGCTATCGGCGTCGGGATCAAGTCAGACGTTGCTCGGTGCTTACCTGCCTGACGGCAACACAGAGAAATAAGTCGGGCGGCAACTGATACTCGATGGGAGCAGCAAGGATTCTCTTCCTTTTCGTCAGAGGCTCTAGGTTCGATCCCCAAGCGAGTTCGTCCTCTTGACTCTCCGGCTTCACATGATCGCTCTCCCGCAGTTGTCCAGTGTCCACGTCTTTACACCACTGTTCGTTACGTAGCGCAATAACAGCCTGGCCTAGAAAAGTTGCTGACAAAGTTGTTACCATTATAACTACGTTGGTGCTGAACTCATTCATATTTACGCATGCAATGAACGCTTTCTTTTGCCATCACCGCAGTTGCAATAAAAACAAAGGCCTATAGTTGATACTTGACAAGGTAACACCCCCTGGTTAAGGTAAACTACTTTAAAACACGTGGTCGCGTCACAATGTTACAACAATCAATTTTCCACTGATTAGTATCGTCGGTCGCCGCCATTGCGTGTTTATACTTCCCGCTAATATTAAGTTAATAGTTTTGTCTATAGGTAGCTCTTATGCTGTAGCCTACGCTCACTCTGTGGGTAGTAAGTAGAAGCAGCGCAATGAACTTTCAAGGTTAGCGCTATAATAAACATCAACACAACAAGAAGTAAATAGTGTTGGTACTAGAACTCGCCGCTATGGTTATGAATAATAGTGTTAGTGCTGCTGTAGTGGAAAGAGTAAGAACTATTTGGGATTACTTCTTCGCGGATGACGACTGAGAGTGAAAAGGTCACATTCCTCAGCCGTGGCAATGTTATTTGCTATGCTAACTCGGTTGAGACTTCAGTCAGTCAGTCGTTGGCCAGACTTTTAGTCGTGAGGGTGAAGTGGGGTGCCGAACTTTTTTGTATGGGTTTTGTTTGTTTTTAGTAAGTGTTAACGTAGTTTGTAGTTATTTCTTTAAAGGCAAGATGGCATCAAATACTGACGTTGAACATAAAAGTAATTTAGTTGTTCGAATTGATCAAAATTCTGATTCCGACCTGCAAGCTTTGTTTGACAGTGTATTGAAACCAGATTCGAAAAGACCATTACAGGTGCCATTGCGCATGCGTAAATTACCCGACTCGTTTTTTACACCTCCTTCAACAGGATCCAAGAGTCCGTCCGTTTCTCATAGTCGGGATAATTCATCTGATTCGACCCCTGGTTTAACCGTTTCTCATCCAAGGGCCCACAGTTCACCCGCTTCGTTACAACAAACCTACGCTTCAGCACAGCAACAAGTGCAGCACTTGAAACAGCGCAGCTACGACGTCAGCGCTGTCGAGGACCATGGACCACTGCCCCCTGGTTGGGAACAGGCGCGAACGCCAGAGGGGCAGGTTTACTATCTCAAGTAAGTTGTTTGTTTTTAACCCCTTCCTGTTGCAACCTGCATTCAATGCTAGTCGCTGGACTAACCTTTGGCTTTCATGAGCTTCCCGTCAGTGTCGCTCGGCCCCAGTCAAGAGCCTCTTGTCACTTACACGTGGTTATCAAACTGACACTTGTAGCGTTAGGTTGCACCCCCACCCCTTCCCTTTGTCATCCACATTGTTTACGTATTTGCTTGTCACTTTAATGCAAGTTTAACATTTATGGCAACATTTGTAGACGGGCCCTTAGGTATTAATGTGGAATAACCAGTAGCCTAGTTGCCTACACGTAACTCACTGCAGGAATTTTCGCCTATTAAATGAAATGAATAGGTAGCCAACCTAGGCCTAGGCTACCCCACTATTACGACCTCTTGGCATGGAAAAGCCCCCCCCCCCCCCCCCGTTACCCATAAAGGCTTGAAACTCATTATTTTCATTGAAGCCAGCAGACTTCCCTATGGAAATAACAATTAATTGAATTTACGGAAATTGTGTTTCTCTGTGGCAAACGTGTATGTTTACCTCTATATTATGTTAATGTTGGGTATGAACTACGCTGGCGCCCGGCTTTTCCATGTGCCCGGGCATCACTATTAAATCAATTAAAAAGTCAAAACATTATTTTAAAACGATTGGTATAGCATCAGAGTGGAATTGATTTAAATCAATTGATTTAAATCGTTGATTTAAATCAACAACAAAACTTACCAGCATAACTAGGCATATATCTCATTTTCAATTTCCCTCGAAGACAAAAATCGCATATTATATGAAAAATGAAAATTTATTTGTTTATTTCCTGTCAATTAGTATTGTTTGTTGGCAATTGCAATTTACCAGTTGATTATCCCTTTTGTGAAACACTTCTTATTGTTGATTTAAATCAATTAAAATCTGATTTAAATCGAAAAAAATCAAAAAATCTGATTTAAATCAAGAAATCGATTTAAATCAAAAAAATCATGATTTTTGATTTTTTTAATAAAAATCAAAAAAATCATCCACCCTGTATAGCATAGCACCCACCTACCCTTGGGTCTGTCCCAAAAGCTGTCGTGCCGACGCCATAATAGCTTCAACCCAACTCTTTGGTCATACTGGCCACATGTAACACGTACATTACACAATATTGGGCCTTCAACCTCTGATACTAAGATTTCAGGATTACATTCTAGTAAGTAGCTTTGATGTTTACAAATTATTATGGCTGTAGGCCTACATATCGAGTGAATGGTTTCAAATGCAATAAGGAGGAGGTGTTATATTATTGTTTAACATGTAAGCAATAAACTGATAAGACTTATGCGCTCCTGGACCCCTATTCTGTAATTTCCTGATATGGATCCGTGCCGATTCCAAAGCGTGTATATTAGTTGTTCCCATAGCGGGTTTAGAGAGAAAATAAAAAATAGCGATTCTATAGCGTAGTCCGATATGGATAGGCCGATATGGGACTGCCGTGCCGTGCCGAGCCGAGCACATCACACAGAGACGGAGCTGCCGAAGTCGTAACCAATCTGAAACTCAGCTCTTCCGAGTGCTTCGCAGTTCGCACAAGTCATGTTGTGATCGTCTTTTGTTTTTGTTTATAATGCCATCGACCGAAAACGTTGTTCAGTATTGTTTTGAAACATACTAGGCCTAGCATTCTGCTGCCACTATGTGTACATATGAGTAGGGCTAACGCTGTGAAGGTCTAGGCCTAGACATACGACCTTTAGGGGGAGGGGATATTTAGGCCTAGACCTGCATTGAATATTAATTTAAAGCTGTCAGTAAATACGTGAATAGTTTGACATAACCTCAACAAAATAATATTTAATACAGAAAATTATAGAAAAGAATTTCAACTTACGACGTACCGGCACAATAATATTTCTTCGTTAGAATCTAAATTGTCGCCTAGTTTTTGCTGAAAACAAATTTGTTAATAAGCTAAAAACAACGTTTAACACGCATATCGGCCTAGAAAGAGGTGCTGAATCCGTATCGGGATTTACGCTTCCATTCCGGGTTAAATTTGGCGGTATCGGGCATAAAAAAGTTACATAATCGCTCTCGCCCGCTTTCGACCCATAGGGGCCCGAATCAGTATCGGGAGTTTCATAAAACAGTTACCGAATAAGGGTCCTGCGCCATATCATATTATTATGACGACTTGCTTGAAGTAGCATTCAGTTGCAGTCAGTGACACTGACATGGGTGGGTAAAATACCGGGCTTCGTTTGCCTATTCACATTTGTATAACTCCCGACATACATATATCAAGTTACCACCTTTTTACCCTAACAATTACTGTGCACTTAAGCTGTTGTTGTGTATTCTCAATCTATCCTATGAAATATGAATCTAAAACCACATTCGTTCAGCAATCATATTGTACGAGCTGAGCAAAATATTAAACAAAATAGGCCTATTGTATTTTAGATCCAAAATACAAACTAATTTCAATATTAAGACTTGTATTTTGGATCAAAAGTCAAAAGTAGTAAGGGGCCTATACCATCAATCACTCTTAATAATTTAATTGAAATCACATTTGGCGCGACACATTCAGAAAATCGAAACTGTGGTATTTTCGGTACACACAAATGTATTTCAAATATACGGTTTTTCGCTACTACCCAGCTCTGCACTGCACATTGGAAAACAAGATATAGTTGCTTCGCGTTAACTTGCAAGGTGTTGTCGTCACGGATTATGTAACAGTGAAGTGACGCGTGTGACAACTACCAACCTAAATCTAGTTGCATCCCGTTCTCCTGCCTCATGTATTGTAGTGATAATATCGCCCGCATGTTGTCAGACGTGGTGGGGTCGCATTCCATTTACGGTTGGTGCAGTCAATACAGTGGACAAGAACAATGCAGCTATCGAGCAATCTCGAGCTTAATACCGTTGAAATAGACCGTGTAGAGCGACCGTCTCTTCTCAGAATTTTAGGGGACACCTTGCTTCTTACGGCGTCGCCACTCGAGTCGCCATTATATGGGTCATTATCAAAAAAATTGCCTATTCCACTAAACTAGTTTGAAAAATATGAAACAATACATTTTTAGGTTTGGAGTAATCAGTACCCTCTGTATCCTTGCATCAACCTCTGAAAAGGGCCAAGCTAAAAAAATATATTTACTGTTTTACAACAACTTCCGTAACTTGGGGACACCGAAATAGTCACGACTGTTACCACAGTAATAAACCATATTTTTTATATCAGGGATATATTTGGTAAATAAAGGAATATGATACAAGTTTGATAAGTCATTACAAATAAAATACACTAATTGGAATTCATATTCAAGATTAATTTATTGGAAAATTCTGAACTTTTTTGTCACGAATGTTACTTACTTTCAAAGTAGAAGCATTATAATCTCGATTAATGGAACTTACACTTAATTAAAAGTTGAGCACGCACTTAATTGGATGCAATACATCCTTGGCCACAAAGTCCTCACAGATATTTAAAAATAAAAACATGTAATTAGTAGAAAACTAGAACTAATGTTGAAGGTAACAGTCGTGACAAAAGTAACAGTCGTGACAAAAATAACATTTATGTGTTGTACATGATTTAGTGTAGGTTTAAAACAACCATTTAAAGATGATCACCCTGAAAAAGATTATAGGGTAAGATTTATTTTTAAGATTTATTTATTTTTATGGCTTTTCAAACACGTCAACCCCGGGGTAATTGAAAAGATACATTAGTCCACGTCGGCCTTGATCAGTGAGTGTCGAATTTGGTAATATTACCAAGATTTGGTCAAATGATATGTACTAGACTCTTATGGCACTTCGTTCTGTTGTTTTTTTTTGTTTTTTTTTATGTCTGTCGATAGCGGTCGCACGGAAAGTCCGATCAACTAATTTGAAATTTGGACCATCCACAAGCCTCGATGTGGATTAAAGGTGTATATAGTTTTGAGGCAAAATCGTTCGAAAAGTTACTTCTTGTAACGACTTTTACTTTGTACTAAGTAACAGTCGTGACATTTTATAACTAATATATTCCTAGGTCTACGATTATGCATTTAAAAAAAGTGAGGTTAAGGGTGACCATAAAATAACATTCCACTGCATCACCTAGCAATGTGAAATTAGACAATCATTTGTTTATTAATTCTGTTACTATGGTAACATTCGTGACAATGAATAAAAATACTCGCCTAATTGTTCTTTTGTTGTGTTGTTTTCATAGAAATTCAATCACACATAACAATGCTTGCTCATGGCATGTTAGCCCTGCACCAGTGCTCATTTCCTAAGTTAATCCAAGGCCTTCTACAAATAATCTCAAATTTTTTAAAGATACTTACAGTCATAAAGTAACAGTCATGACACGGGTGTTAGGACATTTTTCAAGTTTGATGATTATTAAGTTATAAATATTTTAAAAATAAATCTTTTACAAAATTACAACTTGTGTTAACTTTTAGTTATGATTATTGAAACAGATGATTTAATTTTTAGGAGGAAAGATAAATTCTGCTATGAAACAGTAGGTTTTGTAGCGTGTGACATAGGTTTTTCCACGTTATTCAACTTAAAACTCGTGAAAACAGCACCAAAAAAACTGATACAAATAAAAAATCATGGATACAAAAAACAGTTGACTAGACAATGTACCCAACTTGAAATGACAAAGTAATATTATTTTAGACTTATTTTTAATATGCAAAGTCTTGGACAGCAAATAGGCATTTTTTTTTATAATGACCCATATGTGCTCTAAAGCTGTTATAGTAAGGAAGGTTTCGGTCATACTAGGGATGAAAAACCAGCTACTTTCCTTTATCTTAAAATTATTATTACAAACACACATCCACTATTCTTAAAAACCTATTGCTTGATCATTAATAATGGGCTTTTATCACTCAGATGACAGAAGATAGTTCGTAAAAGTAGGCTAGTCCTACCCAATACTCCATAAAGTATCTCTTCACACTCCCTCACAGCTGCAAAGGAGACATCACTTGAAGTCTTGTTGATATTTGCAGCTGTGATGGATGAGGTTATTTACACTCGTATTTAGGATATGATTTGAAGGAATTCGCTCCTTTCTCCCCACCCCCGCGCAGATGCCCATTCAACGATAACATTTTAAAAGTAAATAACACAAATGAGAACTAACAATGTCAAAAAAGAAGATTTTTAGAAAAGGGTATTCCTATTTATTTATCTACTTTTAATTAGACTAGCAGTTGCTGACCCTGTGACAAATTTAATAACATCTAACCCACCACTTGACTACATTTCAAACGTTTAACCATCCCATCCCTAGGTCTACCCTTTTTAGTTTTTATTTACTTTTGTCTCCTGGTGTACCCAATTCCCTATCGCTTGGGTGCCAAACGTCCGCATTTATTTTGTATCCATCATATTATGCGGTTCAGTTTTTTTAACGAATAGGCTAGCTAAGTTTTCAACTAAAAAAGTATAGGCCTATATGATAAAATATATATTATTTTGCTCAGTCTGAGAATATTCTGTGTAAGATTATACTTGGAGCATATTTGACCATTTCCTTCCAGTTGTGTACAATGCCAACAGATATTACATTTTTGATTTGAATAATCTCCCGCCTATTGTGACGCAACCACCACCACCTCACTTCCTACACATCGGTTCAAACGGAAAATTGGAATCGACTTACCAATGAAAGAGCGGGCAAGCTCGTATATGTTGCCCACAATTTAAAGTTACTGGTAGGACCGGGCCAGGCTAGTACGTTCCATTCTCCAGTATGGTAGGGGCCTACCAGATGAGCAGAAAGTTACATCAGAGGAGGAAGACAAGAGTGATGGAAGTAAACTCAGATGAATGAGTAGTGCAAAGCTAACAAATTCATGCTTTAGAAAATGTACATATGCAATGTGTGAATGAATTAATTCATAAATAATTTTTCATTGACAGTGGTTCGAACGTGTTCATTGATTACGGTACCAACTTTCAAAATCAGTTACAATACAAATATTTCAATTAGACTGAAGCTGTTAATTTCCACAGTTGAAATAGGCCTACACTTCTATTCTATTTCTATTCTATAATACACTTTTATTTGTAGCTTCAACCATAGTGTAAAAAGGACCGTGATCTTACATGAACCCTAAACACAATTAGATATTAATGCTGGAATTCAAGTTTTTTTTGGAATATGTTCAGAAAATGTTCGTGATCGAGAATATTCCCCAAAAGAAAATACTCAGACATTTTTCATTTTTTTTTTCATCACTATGCGTGATGTAAAAAAATAATTACTTTTGCACTTGTTTTTAAGATTGTGATGTTCTTTAAACATCGGCTGCCAAATCAATCATCAATCAATTTTCAGAGATCTAGATTTGTGTAGGCCTATTTGAAGTAGCTTGCCAGTAAGAAAATTGGAGAAATGGCGTAAAAGTACCATATCGCCAGTCACTCACCAGATAGACGCAATCGTAACCAGAGTCCCACTCTCACGGCGCCATGTAGGCTTTTATTGTTTGTATTGTTTCTAGGTCATCATTGTTACAGGTCTAGCAGATTGAATCGTACTCGAACTACTGGTCAGAAAATTTAGGGAGGGTATTTGATTTAAAAGTGCGATCCAACTTGTAAAACCATTCGCGGAAAGATGCATCGAACTAAAACTCTTGTGTCTTGTACGCTAACCTTATTTATTATCTGTCTGTCCTTTCCAGTTATAATAAAACAGTATACAAAATATATATAACCTTGCCAATTTATTCTAAAATACAATGTGTATTCTGTCTCCATAAGCAATCTTGCATTCAAATAGGTATTAAGGTCTTACTTGGACTGAGCAAAATATTGCCAAGTTATTGCCTTTCAAATAAAATCTTGCCAAGAATTCGTCAATACGATAAGAAAGATGTTGACAAGAACTTGCCTCGTGCCTTTAGCTAATAAATAAGATTATTTCTTTCCGAGTTAAGGTTAGTGGGTTTTGTCAATATTACAAGTTGGATTGTTTTAGAACGAAAAGAAGATTAACAGTTAAAAGGTATTCAAGATTGTAGAAATCGTGCTTACCTGTATTCTGAGTGTGATAAGCTTTCACTACATATGCCCAGCCCTACTGTGTTTTTTAAATGTAGGAATAACTAAGGATCATAGAGGATTAAATTAGTAACCAACCCGCTGAAGGGAAGAGAGACGGGGAATCTACAGCCCTGCCCTACCCTACCCGGTAAAGATTATATATACTGCGCATATGTATATTTATATATATTATTTCACATTTCTTCCTTGCAGCACTATCGAACGTAATCGTATCGAACGTATCGGATTGATTATAGAACACTCGCAGTGCCATCCATTATCATTATTGGAACATTGGGATTATTGGGCTGAGTTGGGTAGTACCATAGTAATCAGTTGAATATTGGAACATTGATCCATGGTTTGAACCTGCGTGCGAACCAAATCACACCACACACCAAAGGAGACGGCGATGCTTCAGACAACGGCGATGCGATTCAACATTTTCAGTAGTTTGTTGGTGCCCTCTTTACTTCTCGAACGGGCGTGACCTAATTCGGTAGGATTGGGTCGCCTGCTTGCCACGTGACACACTTTTGGGTTCATAAGAACCGCTTAGTCAGTTATTTCTAAGAACCCAGAGAGACCCCCCCCCCCCCCCCCTAATGTTTCGCAATGCTTTCTTGAGTGGGTGCTCATGGTGACCGGTGTCTTGTGTTTACTCACACTTCCGGCCGTATGTTCAACCCTTTGGCTGGTTATTCGAATAGTGGCTAACAAACATTTCACTTCGGTAGATTTCGCTGCTACTTCTTTCATTTATAAGAAAACTGCCTGCATAGGCGTGGACTACAGTACAAGTTGTAATGAAAGATTTTTTTTTCTGTTAAGACTGGACCACCTAATAGTTATACTATCTGCCTTATCTCTCGTAGAAGAAACCGCAAGATCGCGACAAGTCATGACATTCTCAATTAGTAGTAGTATTAGTTTTTAGTAGAAAAGTGATGTGATGGATTGAATGGATTTGGAAAGCATAGCTGTAAATGTACTTAAAAATTTGCGCACACAACTCGTTACTTCGTCAACTCGTCTACGATAAAAGAAATCGTTGAAACAGTAGACTTCGTAAAGGCAGGACCAATAAAACATTACCGAAACAGCTCTATGGCTAGTACAAGTATACACGTGCAGACGTAACTCGTATGCATAGCTACTTCAAATGATTAATTGCACAATAAATATGCTATGAAATTTTATTTCGAACTAATAGTTGTTAGTCTGCTACCCGGTGCTATTGTAGGAGAGAAATTCTATTTGATGTAACTGTAAGCGCATAACGTACAACGAATTTTAGCCATGTAGGTGGAGAGTCCTTAGTTTCCATAGGAAGCGTTTGTAAACAACTATTAGTTCGAAATAAAATTTCATAGCATATTTATTGTGCAATTAATCATTTGAAGTAGCTATGCATACGAGTTACGTCTGCACGTGTATACTTGTACTAGCCATAAAGCTGTTTCGGTAATGTTTTATTGGTCCTGCCTTTACGAAGTCTACTGTTTCAACGATTTCTTTTATCGTAGACGAGTTGACGAAGTAACGAGTTGTGTGCGCAAATTTCTTCAGAACACCCCCCCCCCCCCCCCGCACACAGTCTTACTCTTGTCAATCGTGATGGAAATGTTGTGGCTGTAGTAAATGCATCAAAAACAGTTCCGTTTCAAAAATATACGTTTCGTTTGCTGAAGCTGAAGCCGACATCATAGTAGGTACCGTTGTTGAGCTTGGCATGGGCTAATATTGTGCTAATAATGGCGCTAACTTGAGGGAAACGTGCCAAGTGATCTTTGTGAATTTGTTACTTTGTGAGCAAGTTGAAACATTTCGCCCCAACCCAACTAGGGGACCTATAAGTGTCAAGGATGCACCTGACAATACTGTAGAGAGGGAGATCTTGGTGCCCTACTTTGTTTTTTTGTTTCTTCGGACCACTTGCCAGTATCTAAAATTGGCGGATTTTAAGGACGCATAAAGTTTACTCGGAATGTATAATTGAAAAGTGCCAATGCATATAGACATTTAAATAACGGTATGGGTTTATAAATAGACTCCAATTAGATATACTGACGAATACGCCTCATAAGAAGTTCGTCAGAATTAGAGATTAAAATTGGACTGCTACCAGTATTATTTTAAACTGATTGCAATTCTATTATCAATGAATGAATCATTCGTTTTGCTTACTAGAGAGCGATTGCATTGAGTCTTTCTCTTTTTACAGATGGAGGTTTTAAAATAGACTTTCTACTCGAAGGTGTCTATTTTATTTATTTAAGTATATTTACTTTCTACCACGTGTGTGTTGTTTTACCTTGATATGCAGCGAATGCCGTGTGGCATTTTCAGATTTATTTAGTAGGAAACACTGCTAGGTAAACCACGTTGTTACGAACGAAGGTTGTACCATGGCCAGCCAGCGTGAGCGCGTTTGCTGCCCGATATTCGCTTGCTATTGTATACATAAATGAGTAGCACATTTTCTATTACAGACTTCTTTCAGGATTATTTGCACAAATATCAGTAGGCCTACAACTATAAAACTGGAGCAACTCTATGTAACACTGAATGTAAACTATGAATCGCGTGAATCGTTTCAAAGTTGGACATATCTTTAGACACCAACTTACATAATATAATAATACAAGTGGAAGTAAAAAATATTAGAATACCCGATCAGAATATGAGGAACAGATAATCTGGGATATAATGGATCATGTAGAAATAAAAATACTTGCAGAAGAGAGGCAAGAATGGAGAGCTGTTATCCCAATCCGTTAAAAAGGCTCAATTATTTGTTATATCATTTGTATTTGATGGCGATGATAAGCTTGATCATTTGGGCTGTACATATATTTTGGCAGTTCCGACGCTAATTGAATTGAGACATAGGGGGTGTGATACATTGTGGTGATGCAAAAATATCGCATGGCAGTGGCATCCATTCCCAAGTCAAGATTCAAACCTGAAACACAAAACCGCGGTTAGACCTAGGCCACTACACTGAGTTCACTATTTTGAATTTTAGAGGGAAGTGGAAATGAAATGAAGTATAAAGCTGAGGCCAAGGGATTGCTTCTTCAGTGCAACTATTTCATCCGGAGGGGGGGGGGGGGGGGGGGGGGGGCTTTACTAATAGATATTGTTCTTCGAAGAAAGGGGTATGTCCCAACTACTTGCAAGAGGTGAAACAACTTTAATCTGAGAAAATATATCAAAACGCGGCGAAGGAGGTTACTGTTCAGTCTACCTGCAAGGCGTCCCCCTCTCCCCCCTCCCAGCGTTATCCGGGTACCTGCTGCTTTGACAGAGGAACAGGTCTCTTCTTGAGGGAGGCTAACGGTTCATCCACACACAATGCGTTGGACGTTTGCATGCATGCATTCGGTGAAAGGCCAGGTCTCGCGGATAATGCCTCCAAAGAAAACCTAATTTATGAAACATATTTTTTGCTGACGTGTTGGTTTTAAGTAGGGTCTAGTCTAACCACTGGGGATTGAAACAGGACAAGTTGGGAAGTTAGTAGAAGGCCAACTAGAACTAGACGAGAGAAGGAGCATGTGTCTGCTTTTACCTGCTTGTTAGTATCAGGGTATGTCTGTCTCTTGTGGTCCATTCCTCCAGTGACTGGAGGATCATCTACCATCTTACGTAAGTGTGTTACCACCGTGTACTCAAAACGGGGACCGTGTCCAACGCTCTTGGGAGAGTTTCCCGCCCCTTCCCAGCCAGATAAAATTGTCAAACTCCCCGTTGGACATGGCAGGGACAAATCGAGGTTAGGTATATTGTTCGTGCGAATCGAGTAAATGAATGGTTGGTGTGAGTAACGTAAATCTAAAAATAGTACCCTTGCATCAGCCACATCGCACCAGGACTGACTTTCACGTCGTCCCTATGAATGATGTAAACTGAGTGAATCGAAGCCATTGTTGCTGTTCCATTCTGACATCATACTTGCAATTGAATGTAGGTTCCTAGAGTAATCTGGCCTTTGAGGAAAGTTCCGCGGCGACTGCGACTTAGTGACGTCATGGGCGAGTTCCTCGAAGCCACGTGACTCGTTTTACTATAATAGTTTTACAGTAAGAGATAGATGGCCTTCTGTCACTTGCGAGTTGAGTCGTCTCGTTGGCTGGGCATGGAAAATCAGATCCCGATACGCACTGGAAGCACATTCTCATTAGACCTAATTACAAATGGCAGTTTATTCTCATTAACAATAAGCATTATACCTATGTATTATATACCTTGGCTCTGAAATCTAATTATATTTAAATTGAGAGAAAATCGAGTTTCGAATTTTAATGAAACTATCCGGAATCTGACGGGAAACGATGTTGCGTAATGTATGACTGAAAGTCGATCGTCCAGCAGAGGGTTGACAGACGAGAAGTGCGAAGTGCGAAGTGCGGCGGCAGGAAATAACCTCGCGGATGTTGCCTCACCTTGTGCGCCGACGACCTAGACTGGCGGAAGTGAACGCACACTGACCGGCCTATTCTTTCGGGGGTGCGAAGTGCAAAGCCTTGTACCTACCTTCCAAGTGTGGGAAAATAGTAATCTAAAAGAAAATGAACTTAATTTACATCCACCTCGATATCCACTACTTATTTCGGACGTCTCAGTCCACCTCTCATCCACCCAAACCGTCTATGTTGCCGGTGCAATGTGTTTTTTTACCGACGCGACGGATGTAAAAATTATTGACTTCAAAAACTATCATAGATACATTTTCCCTAAACTTCGTAGTATAACAACAAAGGTTTCAACCTCCACACGTTGTGGCTTCCAGAAGTAGCTAGTGGAGCTACAATTCAAATTAACTTTCCAACGCAATTTCGAGCGCAATCTGCCGCCAAAAAAACATTTTAAATTAGTTTTTGACATCTGATGAAGACCTTTAGTTCCACTTTATGTAATTTTATTTTCATGGATATTTTAGAAAATTAGCTTTGCTCCATGTAGCACGTTAACATCTCGCCTGCCCTTGTGCACATAAGGTAATAAAACTGACTTGAGCCGAGACGGGCCACGGATGTGCTTGTGTGAGGGTGACAGCAACTTGCCGCCGATAGTGTCAAATCAGAGAGAGCATGGTGCATCAGCACGGACTGCATTGTGGGGTTAGCAAGTCCCCTCTATTGTTGGCAAAATGCTGCCTTTGCATGAATTGAAGGTTGACCAACTTGTCCCCCGGAAGAACTCCGCCGTGTTCAAGTCAAGGTAATTTATCGTTGTCTTCTACAACGGCAATGCCCGCCCGAAAAGACTGTCCACGCGTATTGGAGTCATAATGTAGGTTCCTTTGTTGTTATGTTATTTGTTTTGTACACCATTTTATCTACTGCATTTGCCGTATGTCTATGACAACCTCCCAAAGCTAGTGTTATGTTTTATATTTGTACCCGACCCGAGTAATAATACTTCGTTGGCAGTATTAAGCCTACAAACAATAACGAAAACCGGCGTCGTGTCTGATGACGAAACACTGCCATGGGAAGATTGAATGAATTAAGGCAATGATAACTTGATCGTAACGGGATGTCATTGATGTGTTATCGACGTATCGTTTCTGCGAATTGATCTGTACTGACGTCCATTCAAGCGAGATTGTGGTGCGTCGCTCCCATTCAGTGTCCTGTAATACAGGTCGGACTGCTTGCACGATATGTACCTGGAAGGTGACCATTTACCGTCTCATCTCATACCATACTATCTTGATGGCAATTAATGAAATAGGGTAAATACTTCATTTACGTTACGTTGTATCTAACATTCGTTAATTATTGACTTTGTTGGTACCGAACATGAACCCTACTTTTACCTAATGCGACCAAAAACTTAAGAAACTAATAAATATCAATGGTCTATTTACCAATAAGTTTGTGTGGTCATGGGGTGTTGTGGGAAATAGTGAATACATATTTAATTGTTGTCCACCCTATCAGTGACAATACAATAATTGATCTTCAGTGACAGACGTGCGTCTCGATTAGTCTTGTTGCATAAACGCTTGTATTTCGTTAGAAGTAGTGGGAATGGGACGTGAAAGGCAGTATTGCGTTTGGGCGTGTTGTGTTGGCTGGCCTGGGCATCTCCTACTTAGTGAAAGGCTGTATTAGAAAGTCGAAGCTGTCATGACATGAGTAGACCCGCCTCCGGCCTTTAAACCCTTAGCTTGAATTGAACCCCGTCCAGTTCCTTGCATTTTCCGACTTGGAAAAAATACGTCGCACATGTTACGTAATTTGGCGCGTAACTTTGACAACTCGACACTTGTTTTTAAAAAGTGCATTGTGTAAAAATATTGTTTATCTGTGGCTAATGCGCACATAGGCAAAACACTTTAGAATAAAATAAAACAACTGTTTGAAACATTGAAGTTATCTTTAAGTGCCCGTGACTGCATGTGTGATTGTAAATGGGGACTACGTGCTCGCACCTTCCCATGCGGAAGTATAATGTTGTGTTGACGATACGCAGAACCGCTCTGTCATCAGATGTGATCACTCTCGCTTGCTTGGTCTTGACCTTTCCGACAGGTAGCGCCCAAGGAGTAGACTACGTGCTCATGGCCGGAACTGTACTTCTTACGTACTGTCATAGCTTTGCCGTGACAGTGTATAACAATTCGAACTCAATAAAAGGATCGATGGCTAATAAAGTCCCAATTTATATACTAAAGGACCCATTGGATTATAATTTCGAGCAAGGCCGTTTTAATTATGGTGTGAGGGCTATACTTAATGCCACTTGGCCTACGTTTGTCTGTGTTGCATCTCATGGTCAGAGTGTTCGCCCTGCGCTGCACCGCGCTCGGTTGTTAGCAACACCGCTGTGGGGATGAGCTCGGGATATACGCTTCGGGCGCTACACTTTTTATAGGGCTGGTTTTCGATGAACTAACCAATGCGAACCAAGTCCTTATTTTACTGGTAGACGCAACGGCACAGATTGTTATTTTTACCTGTTCGGTTCAAGACACTGAGCGGGGTTTTAAAAATAAACTTGGTAGCCTATGTTTTGTTTTCGGTGTTATTTTTGTTTATGCTGTTAAATCTAACATCTGTTGGTTGTTTTAAGACCGGCGGCTGCTTGCTGTTGTCGGAGAGTAGTAGACCATTACACAAGGGTGTGGGGGGGAGATAGACGATGTCTCGCTTACAATAGAGGCGCACAAGGAAAGGTGCGCACTACGTAGCTAATGAGATGGATGACCTCCCCGAGTTTTCAAGGATGAGGTGTTGTATTGTGTACGTTGGCAATACTTTGTGTTACCCTCTTAGCCCGAGTCTACTATGTATACCCTAAAAACAAGACAGCGGTCTCTCACTGGAACCTTTGCTTGTGGCTCGGAGAGTATTGGGGTGAATGACAGTGAGACAAACAAATTTGGCATAGCCATGTTCATTTTATTATTTTTGTTGTATTTATGTTTTTTTTATTGTATTTTGTATATGTAATGTTGAAAATATGATTACCTAAGTCCAGCTCATTGTCGTGAATGCTTCTGGACGCTCCCCCAAGGCTTGAAAAGAGTGAGAGGAATATGGTTGGTGATACGCACGTGGCATGCTAAGCACTGAGCTGGGCGCGCTGGCTATACGTCTGGCAACAGAGTATCTTGTTGACCCTTGGTTCGCAGGCAGCCAGTGCAGGCAGGTACACACGCACTACTAACACTAGCAAAAACATTCGCACATCTATCGGAAAAAATCGGGACAGCAAAAAACTATTGGGCTGGCATTGGATTTGGTTAGTGAGCTAACTAACACGTATACTAAACCATTCAAGATCTCGATGTGTTACCTTGTTCTGTTCATTTACACTTTTTTCGTTAGAAGTAAATGTCAATACATCAATTTCCTACTTCATCGCCGGCTAGCGGTTACCTGAAGTAAAACTCCAACGTACATTATAAACATAAAACAAGTTGTAAAACACAATAATAAAAGAAAAATTAAACTGCGAATTCTAAGAAAGTGTCGAGTCTTCTTTTGCCGAACGCCGATTGTAAATATCTTGATCAATATTCAAGTGTTGATTATCTATACACGCATGCAGTGCAGTGTGGTGTAGATCCCGTTGCCTCGAAGCCCCATAGCTAGCGTGACTTTCGAATCCTTTGCAGCTGAATATTTCCTAATCTCGGCGAGCGAGGATTACACAGTCGACAAACGCCTGGGGTGGGGGTTGCTGCTTGGCTCGTTATTTCTGCGTGGCTAACGAACAGTGCTGTTGGGCTTGGAAATTATTTATTTTTAATTGAATTTAATGTATTCATTTTTGTATTGTTTGATAGCAAGTGTCATCAATTGTGTCCATGGTGGGACACTGTTTTACGATAACAACAACATTGTCCGTAAAGCAGGCTAATGCTTCAAAATACTGATTTCATGTATTTGTATTTGTATTACATACACACCATGTGTGAAGGCGGAAGTTTTCAGGGCCGATGGTCGTTGGTTGAATTTTATTTACGGATTTGTACCTCGCTGTTCTATCGAGAATCTCCTCCCTCCACAGTAGCTCTGCCGAAACTTGTGGAACTATTGGGAGCTATTCACTCCTTCGTGGTACACATCGGTATATCCCCCAAGTACTCCTGGCACTAATTGTGTTGGAGGGGGGTGGGGGCAATCATGTACATGGCACTGCACTGGGTGTTTCCCACCTGTTATATTTAGCCGGTAATATTTGTTGGCGGTGCCGTTATGTAAATTTTACGTATTTCCCAGTGAGTGGTAAGAAATCGATTTAGCGTGTTAGCTAGAGCCAGCCACGAGTGTCCAGTGCATGTCCCAGTGGCGTACCTGGACACGGAAGTGCTTCTTATAACAGCGGCGCACAATTACATGTATTTTGGTTTTTGTTTTCCGAGACTAGTTCCGGTTTTCTCAGCATTTCATTTAGTTTCTGGGTCGTGGATTTACTCGGAGCTGAATGTTGTCGCGATTAGGCTTATACCGCTTCCATACAACGGCCAAGTGGATCAATCTCGAACGGTGTGAGTCAAAGCGACGTTCGTGGAAAATGCCCATAAAATGCGCAACACTCAATACCAGTAATGGACTCTGGTGAGGGTTGACGCTGTCATTTATTCGTATTCCGGTAATGTTTACGTGTGACTGTTGATTGACTGTGGTTGGCGGGAAGGGAATCGAACCCAAAGCTCGTGTCCCGCCTGTCTGGTGGTATTTGAACCTGTGACCCTTGTTTCGTCAGTACGCCTTGTAGACGTCGGTTGGCGGCTGTCGTAACAACATTTTGCAAGGTGAGTAACTTCTGGAGGCGAGGCAATTTCCTCGGATCTGGGCTGTGCTCCGTGCTACACCCGTCGGTCGTGATTATCAAAGTCAGCCGACATCTTGTTGCCGATGACGAAATCATTTTACTGCCAAGATTAGGTTGGAAGAAAAGAGCCTTTGTTAATTGTTCTGAGTTGTCTGACCAATCCATAATCTATAATAATGCGCGACTTGTGATAACGCCGATGTGAAGGTCTGGTCTCGCCTGTTCCCAGGACCCCGACGGCCGACGCAATGAGAGCTAGCGTGACGGGCTGACGGTGGCGGTACACCAACACCAGGAGACTCTTGGTTCGTGTAATGTTAGGTAGCTGCGATAACAATGCGCGTAATATCTTTGGGTTTCCTGCGGTAACTTTCTATGTAACCCTATATGATGACGCAAGAAAGCTCGTTGGAACGGTGCTGGGAGGCGCCAAGGTGTGTGACATTGACGGGCCCGTCGTCGAGACTCGAGGGGCCCCTCAGTTGGGCCCGTTTTAAAAGCGTCGCCGTCTGTCTGCAGGGCGACGAAGCGAAACACAAAAACCGAGAGGCCAGCAGAGCTAGGCATCGTGGTGTTGTTGGAATTGAGCCGAGTTTTTGTATTTTCGTAGCTATTTTTAGTAAAACCGGAAATCGTTGCTCATTCTAGCTGGCAGTTGTTACTTAGTTCTCCATTCACTTGTTTAATACAGTACATACATACTGGCACGTCGTGGCGCGGGGATGGCAGTGAATCGCGCCACCCCTCGATGCGCTGATACGCCGCATTTGCGATTGTAAAGCTGGAGGGACTTTTCAGAGCGAAATTGGTGCAAAACTGACGGGACTAATTTTTATTTCGAACTTGTGTAGAGCTAGAAATTTGTTAGTGTGTCACAGATTATCCGTAAGAGTTCGAAAAGCCTTGGTTCGTTCCCCGGAATAGATTTATTTATTATTTGTATTTGGTGTTTAACGACGTACTCGACAACTAGGTCACTCATATGACGTCGGGGGTTGATTGGAGGAAAGGGAGTTACGGAGAGAACATGGGAATCCCCCCCCCCCTGTCCCCCATTTTCTCGCCTCTTACGATCGGCAGAGGTATACCCTGTGCCAAATTCTACCCCGGGCCCAGAAATGGTTCACACTGATTAGTAGATTTGTTTTGTCCGCGTACTGGAAGCCGCCCCCTCCCCCCTGCACCAAGATCCTAGTAGTGGCATGAGGTAGAGGTAGTAGTAGACATATAAATTATAATTACGATGCCAGCTAAGCTACTATTACTACTCGACGTGCTCTCTCACAACAGCTGCCAATGTGGTCAATAACTCATTGTCACACATTTGTCTAGTATTAATCCGACTCTAGTAAGGGGAAATGCCTACCGGTACCGATTCAGATACATTTGCTGATCTGAGCTGTGATATTTTGCGTCATTCATTAGTTCCGCTGTATCAACAATAACCACGCAACGAGTGTGTTGTCAGGAGTGCCCGGGATTCGAACCCGTAGCTGCGACTTACCAACATCCTGTCGGGTTCTAGTGTCGGCCCACATGAATGGATGTTTCTACTTTCTACTAATACCAACATGGAGCGAATTAAAGAACGAATGCGTAGGCCTGCGTAGAAAAAAAAAATACCTGGTTGCAATAAACGACTTTTCCGGGAACAACATAACATCAGCAGATTCTATGTAGGCCTTTTTTTTTTTTTTTTTTTTTTTAGTAGGCCTACGGTAGTAAACAAGGGCGTTAGAAATGTCGCGGACTGATTTCATGAATGATACTTGTAACGTATAAAAAAGGTTCTGCGGTTTTGTTTTCTTGGTTAGTCCGCTAGGATTTATCAATTGGTTGTTACTTCGATAGGTACATTTAAATAATTTTGTCTTGTAATACGATGAACGACGAACACAATTTCTTTTCTCTGAGTGGACTGAATCGTTAATAATGGATGAGAATAAATCACTTCAATGCACTCAAAAGTTATGTTTTGTTATTTATTTAACAGCATTAATTTTATCAAGGCGATACTGTTTTCAGAACTTACTTAACAGAACTATAGTTGCTTTGATTCGAAGAGAAATGATTTAAACTTGAGAATTGATTACAACCATGTGGTGGGAACGCAGAATGTCGACCTGCAGAAACTCATCTACACGGAAGTAAAAGGAAGCCGCTATCTATCTCTGGTGCAGAAACTCGAACAGTAGGCGCGATACCTTTGGCGGTAAAGGCGATAAGATAACGCGCTATCAGTACACGGGTTAGGGGGTCATCCACTGTTGGGTTATACCTTTGGCGGCACAGGTGATAAGATAACGCGCTATCAATACACGTGTTAGGGGTTATCTACTGTCGAGTTTCTGCAGGTCGACTTTACGGGTAGGCCTACCCCCATGTGGTTGTCATTTGAGGTGTATGTTTTGCCCCTTCTACTACATCAAGCCGTGGTGATCGGGTACCGATATCTTCATGACGCCTACACTGAAGGTGTTTATCTCGATCATGTGGCATCTGTCTGCTTTTCCGTTACACACAGCCGATTACTCGCAAGCGCTGGTTGAAGTACCCATACATATCATTGTTGCTACAGGTAATTGTATGATGGGTTTCGGTGACAATCATATTAAAAGGTGCACAACATACCCTTTAATTCCCGAATAGCGTTCATTTCGAATAAGGGGGTTCTGACTAGTGCTGAGAGAAAACATTTATTTTTGTAAACGTTTATTGTTTCGATTTTTCGCGTTTACACGTTAACACCCCTCCACAGAATAACAAAAACAATTAGTTCTAATGTTCTCTTTTTTTTACGAAATAATGTTCGGGTGATTTATTGTATTCATTGTTGAATATTCCTCCACTTTTTTGTGTCCAACTGTCGACAGTCATTTTTACCCCACACACTAAAAAGTTATGCCTCGTTGTTCGTTGCCCGGTCCCCGAACTCGCCCCATCGGGAAAATCTGCAGGTTTGGGGTGGGGGTGGCGGTGGAGGGGGAGGGGATCACATCACGGTTAAAGTGAATGGGTATTAAAACCGCCCAAAATTAACGTTTTTTATTATGTCATGAGAACGCTTCCAAATATTGAAAAACTGAGGCTGATCCTGTCTTTGGTTTTGTATCTGATAAACAATGGATTTAAAAACATTCACTGTTTGTTATCATTACGATCGTTATTTTATTTATAATTTAATAATTAATAATTACCATAGAATCGAAATAACGATGGTAAACATATTTTTTTTAACTTTATAAACCCATTGTGTAGCTGATACAAAACTAAAGGCAGGATCAGAATCACTTTTTCAATATTTGGAAGCATTCTTATGATGTAATAAAAAACATTAATTTTGCGCTGTTTTTATACCCATTCCCGTTAAACGTGTATTAATGTTTGCACACGTATATTTTCGAGCGGGCGTTTAAACGTTTACACGGCTCACCCTAATGGTGACGTCTCAGATCAGTTTCATTGTTGTCTTTCTTTGATTGACGAGCATTCAATGCTTGTCTGAAACAAAACACTTTGGAGTTACTATTTTTGTATTCGAAATGTTTGCTATTCTGAACTCTCACCATTACAGGTGGCTGTGTTCCAGTTACGAAGCTAACTGGGGGTTAGTACCCTGAAGTTAACTGGAGCTTGATCGGCTTGCATCACTTTAACATGGGTAGTTTCCTGGCAGCAGCCTTCTAGTTTAGAAGTGGCATTTGTTGTTATGTTAGTCCTTGATGCGACGAGTACAGGTGTAACCGGTTACCATCGCACGCTTTATTATAGCATTCTACTAAATAATGTTGAAACGTAGGGAGCTATCTTCTATCAATACATCCTTGTTGAGATGGACCTGCTTATCTGCATTACATTTGCGGGTGACGTGTGCGGGTTGGGAAAAATTGGAATTTGTCACCATTTAAAAAAAAATATGATGTTTATTATTCGCTGAGGTTTCTGAAATGTTGGATGTTATTCAAAACCGTTGCCTACCTGTGAAGGGAATTGAGCCATTATTTTGATATATGGGGTTGCAGACTACTGCCCATAACGGTGCAGTCATTTTCGGCTCTTTTTGGCTCATTTGAATTCCTGTTGATACATTATTAATGACACGGGTACATTGCAGTTGATATAGTTGTCAACTACGAACACAAAAACTAAAACACTACCTCCTTGAAATGATCACGGTTGCAGTAGCAAAGAATAATTGGCGGTAACAATACCTATTTTCAAACACGGAAGAAATATGGATTGTGGGCATTGAACATTGCCTGTCCTGGCTGACATCACTTTGGATTTCACTTAGCCTGTGCTTATATGGTTCGGACTATAGTGCCGCGCTTTAAAGGAAGTTGTCTTGTCCGAAAGTTCATAGGGCCCCATTTCCTGTTGATATAATTAGGCCTTCATCTTGATAACGAGCTCATCTCTTCCAGTCACACCCTCTCCTACCAACAATCGCTCGTATACATCCACATCTTGAATTTTACAAGGCCAAATTGTCCTTATATACTAAGAAATTAGGTCATCCAAATATACCCAGACATTATTTAGAGCCAAGTTGGTTCCTTCTCCGACCACTTGGGAGTTGTAAAGCACCTGCTGTGGAGATAAGACAGGATTGCCCAATCCAATTATGTTTACTAAACAAATTGAAATTGAATTCGAAGGCTGGCGGTTCTGTGCATCCCAATTAGGGCCCCAAATACCAATTGGTCTGTTAATAATGCACACTGATGTTCTTTATGCTGCCCTGCTTAGTGGACTAATGACTCACCAAAATACCCCCCCCCCCCCCCCTCCCCCACACACACACACACCACCAGACAGTATTTTCACAATGACAGTCACCAATTTATATTAAATTTGTTGAAGACCAAATGTTCTGCTTTCATTTCTCGTGAGTTATCTCAAGGTATAGTTGTGCAGAACAAAATATATCTTACCTTCTTATACGATGTCATTAATCACATGCCTTGAGATCTGGCATGAGTGGAGACAGAACAACTTGTTGAGTCTTACTCGGATCATATCATTTTCCTTAGCTGGTGATTTATTCTAACATTTTCCCAAAATGCCTTTATTTGATTTTACACAATAGAATCACAAGAGAGCCAATCACATAGATGTGGCGTTCAAAACAATCACCACAACAATTTAGTAGCATGCATTTAAATTAAATAGCAGGTTGTAGGAAATAACATTATGTATAGAATAAAATAAATACAAATGTTTGTATTTATAGTTGGCCCACTCAGTTGCAAGAACTGATTTTCAGTGGGTTTGGGGGGGGGGGGGGGGATATTTATACCACAATGTGTCTAGCAATAATACAAATTGCAATCATCTCAGCTGGTTTATTGTTAGTTCAAATTTGCACAGCCGTCAATAAATCACTAATCGAAATTAGGTTTTCAAATGCAAATTGTAACTTGTCATGATGCTCTGAAAAATGTAAGGAAGTACACCAAGATGTAAACATATTTTATTTGAATGACAAATAAATATAGACTCACTTGGAGTCAGCAAAATTCAATACAAGCTTCCTGTTATTTCTAGTTGACAATTTCATGCAACGATTGAAGTGAGAAAGGAGAAACATATATTGCTCAAATTGAAGATATATTTATAATTTGTATTGGTTGGGGCATACATTGTATGGTAAAAACAAGAATTTTATGTATTGAATTTGAATATATTAATATTATATCTCAACCTTTGTGCAGAAGTAAATTGGTTTAATTTCATTATATCTATGCACGACACAGACTGACTACACTACTAGACTACAGACAGACTGATGTCAGCGAAGGTAGAAATGTTGTCACAATACTATAGGGTAGCGAAACTAAGGGTTCTTCTCTTTGTTTACAGCCACTCAACACGAACAACAACGTGGGAAGATCCACGCAAAACTCTGGCTACGCAAGTTGCCCAGTCTCAACAGCAAGCAGCCGAACAGCTGATTGCCAACAGTGCTACTTCCACACCCACACCTCAGACAGGTCAGTTTGGACATTTAATGGTAGTACATAAAGGTAGGGTGGAGTTTAGAAGTAAATGTGAAGTTCTAAAATCAATTGTGGTTTATGCCCGCACGCTATTGAATTGTCATTGACTGTCGCTCTCAATTGTGAAGTAAACAGAAAGTTCTAAAAGAAGATAGGCCCCATGCTATTGCGTTGTCTATAGCTGTCTTGCCGAGACGTGAATTAAATGGGAAGTTCTAAAAGAAAATAGGATCCATATCCCCACGCTGCTGTTCAATTGTCGATAGCTGTCGTGCTGAGAGTAATGTAAAGGGAATGCTTTAACAGAAAATAGGGTCCATGCCCTTATGCTATTCAATCATAAATAGCTGTTTTGGTGTAATTTTTTTGAGCTTCTTTTTTCCTGCGAGTGAGTTTTTCTAGAAAGTGAACCAACATTTGCGAGTGTGCAGGAGTATACCTTACCTTCAGCAAGTTCCTTCTTCATTAATCTTCTGCCTTGTCTGTCCATAACATGGATAGTGTAAGGCACTACCTGGAAGATATCGTTGTTGGTCACAATGTTATATTCACATTGATACATTTAAAGTTATGGACAAGTCAAGTTAATTACCAGTATTGATTATGTTGTTCCCTGACTGAAATTCATGCCCATTATATACGTCAATAACGAAAGATGTCACTCCTGTAAACTACCGACCAAAGTGCTGCATGAACTATATTTCACTGTGTGTGTACCTTTGTTGCATCTTTTTGGAGATAAATGACACATGTAAATAGCCGTCCACACCCTCACAACAAAATGCTAACACATTCACATACCCATAATACTGGATGCAAGGAAGTTATCTTGCAACAATTGTGAAAATGAACTGTACATTAATCACCTACAAAAGACTCAAATAATTTAGGAATTTGTATTAGATTTAAGCTGGCAGTAAGGACCATTATGTTTTATTGTTTATATAATGTAATGTTTCTTTTACATCTTGAGAATAAATAATAAGTAGGCATCATTGATGCAATGGCAATAGACTCGGGCGGGATAAGTAGGTTTAAAAAATCTTTGCATATCCTTCCCACTTGTACAAAATTGTAAAAGCCCACCTCTCTGATCTTGTCACCCCTCACCACTTCACTAAAAACCAAATTTGTATAGAACATTATAATAAATTATTAATCTTGGATTGTGCAAATTGATGAACCTGCCACGTATTTGTGTAGACCCAGGTAAGTCAGTATTTAAAGTGATGTATACAAAAATTGCACTTTGTTGAATTTCCAATTTCCATTTTGTAAGCACTATGCACTGTGTCTCTTGCTAATGCTTGTATGTGTTAAAACTTAGCTTCTGTACATGTATGGCACGCTGCAATGTAACCTGCCAGAATACGTAAAGCGTCCGGTATGTTAGTTACGATTATGAAAACGTTATCTTTTTCTTGCACTGTCCCCTGTGTTGAATGCTCGATCACAGTCACTGGAATTGGGAATGTGGTACATTCTGTGTGTGCTATTGATCGGTCACTTTCGATCGGTCACTTTATGTCAACTGCATTATGGGTTCTTGTTCATTTACGTGCAAGCCGCTTTTTTGGAGCAGAGCTTACTAGCGCATGCAGTAAAATAAAAAAAAAATACAACTATAACTTGAAAACTGTTTTACTTTTTACAAAATTCTATCCATTAATTAATTTTTACTTATTATTAATTGTATTCATCATTCAATAAAATAAATGCTTTAGACCATATAATATAGGAACAAATTATTAATAAGAATACCTATACAACTTATATTTATTGACGTTTCATTGGGGTATATTCTTATTAATTTGTATCCATAGTCTGTTAACCTAAAAATGAATGATAATAATAAATCTCATATATTTTTATATATATATATATATATATATATATATATATATATATATATATATATTCCAAGCTTATTTCAATATCTTCTCCACCAAGGACCAAGTATTTAAAAGTTTCAATAGCGCAATAGACGCAATATCGCGCCGATAACCGAGCAACTCACGAACTGACCCGAAGAGGTGTTGATACAGAAGTTCTCTGTACTACCCTTCATTTATACATGTCTGTGATTGATTGTATATAGTATTCACTATTCTAGCTAGAAACTACCTATATGTACTACTTTGACCCATTTGGCTACTACATGCTTGATAGTTGATGCAAAAGCAAAATATTGTTTGTTTCAAAGATTTGTCTGGATGGCTGCACCACTTAAAAGAAGTATTTCTACTAATCCTTGGTTTGATTGTGAAAGTATTTTTTTGCCCCACAACATATTTTTTTACAAATGCCCAACCTGTTCTTTTTTGCATCATTTTGTTGTAGGATATGACTGTTAGTACGGTAGTTTTTTCTTTTTTTCAATATTCAATAGCAAGACATGAAAGAATGAATAACAAATTGCTCTTTGGATTTGATAGGTGCTTATTGTTTGTTTTTTTGTCATGTTGAGCAGGTATTTTATGGTTTCAACTCTTGTAAATTTATATTCCAAATTTGTTGGTAAAATTGTGCCTGTTTGCAGAAGTGGCACTGTATCCTGCTGCAACGCTGTGTGATGGTTGGCACATCGTTGTAGAACTGCTATGACTGACAAGATATGTGAATGCCCCTCTGCTAGGGTGCCGACTACCTAGTACCATAAATACTCCATTTATATATCCGACACTATATAGTTTGGCTCTAAACATATCTAAGATTCTTCTTCTTCTTCTTCTTCGATAGTTGCAGTAGCACTAAGATAAGATTATACTCGAGCCTTTGAGTGCGACATGGCCCATACATATTGGTATTGTAGCAAGCTCTAACAACTAAGTAACTGAGATTATAATGTTTTATGGAATTAATTACTACACTGTGAAAAGTCAGTGTGCTAGATAATCCTTAAAGCTATTAAATCAAGGTATGAATGTTGTCAATTGTTCCTAAACTAAGTCTGCATGAACTATGACTACATATTATCTACCTAGAACTGGGACCAAAACAACGTGTCACATCTGTCTAGACCTAGGTATTTTCAATTATTATAATTTTTGCTCCAAAGTAAAATTGTGGTCAGAAGATAAGTATAATTATAGACGGCTATTGGTTTTTACGAGATAGCAGATGGTAAGGGAAATACCTACGTCTTGTTTTTTGTAGGGAAGGGAGGTGAAGCATCCCTAGGGAGCCTGCCGGATGGCTGGGAGCAGGCAGCTACACCTGAAGGAGAGGTCTACTTCATTAATCATCAAAGCAGAACCACGTCTTGGTTTGACCCACGAATACGTAAGTGCTAGTTAGCTTGGTGGTGGAGACTTTTAGGACGGGTTTGTACGAGCATGCTCAACAGAGACCGTAGTTCAATCGCGGATACAATGTCTTTGGGGTGCCACCATCAACTTTGTTGAAATGTGCAGATTTCGATACATTTTGAAAGTAATGCGTTTTTAAGTAGGTGCAAGGTCTTGAAAAGCTGTGTGAATGACAAACGACTTACTTGGGTTAAATTGTGAACATTTCATAATATAAGAGTTTCTCATACAACTAGATGACTACAAAACATGCTGGTGAAAATATTTTTTTCCAAATGAGCCTGCAAAAAGTATCTTTAGGCTGGCACCACAGAGCGTTTAAGTCTAGTTACAGTTATGGGAGTGCTAAACACTGTGCTGGATGATAATGCAGACTTATGCTACCTTAATCTACCCGGCATAGTCTAGTCCTGCAGTGCAATGTTTTGTATGTGTGCCAAGACTAAGACTCATCTCAATTTTTGTTAACTTGGTTGTAGCTTGTATTTCAGGCCTGTGTGGGAGGCTGTTAACTGAACTAACTAACTAACTAACTAACTAACTAACTAACTAACTAACTAACTAACATTTCCAGTTGAATGTGCATATAGTATTTGTGTAGATCATAAATGAGTAGGTAAATAAATACTAGTAATGTTTTTCTATACATGAGCATTTGTATGTGGTTAAAGCCCCCTCCTCCAGACTCGAACATAACCAAATTACTCTTTTGAGTGATAGTGAAGTAGCATTATTGGAACAAAAGGTCGTAAACCCGAAAGAAAGTTGTAGCACATAAATTACTTACGTCAATCTTGGATTAGTGATGGAGTATAGGTTTTCATGTGTTTAAGTATTGTATTGTGATACAGAGTGTGTTGTGTCAAGTTTAATTTACCATTGTTACTTTTACTGTTTTTTACTTCATTAAAATTCCATTGAACAAACAATGAACATTTCATTATACAATTACTGTCTGAATATCATTTTATAGTGTTTTTAAAAGTAGAGAATGGTTCTGACTACCACCAATATGTTTCATAATAAATATATACTAGATATACCAATCTTACCATAGTTTCTAGCATCTCAATAAACTATATTATTGAACAAGGCGGAATTATGCCTATACTTCAGGCACTTTACCATCTTAGAGTTTAGTGATTGCATTATCAGTCATGGATGAAACTGGTCCAAAAGGAAAGTAACCAGTATTTAGATGCTATTTTCCATGTACACTAACTCTTAAACGATTTGTTGATTCGATACATGGGGACTGATGAGAGAATGTTTTCAGAATGAGAGTCTAGTATCTCTGTTCATCACTGTGAGTACCAGACACACCAGCTCTTGAGTCATAGGATTCCTTAAAGGCCCACTAAACCCAAACATACATGTCGAGTCATTAGACGCTGACGCTTTTAGTTAAGTCGAATGAAAAAGTCCCACAGCTCAGCGAGGCTTCGTTCCCCCTACAGCGCAGGTTTCGTTTTGTCTGTGACGTAGATCGATAGGGGTTCGATCGTGTGGCTGATATCCCCATTAAAATTGAATGCGAGCAACGTCTCACTTCCACGTCTCGTAACTCACTCAATTGTAGCCCGTTTCCAAATGAGTGAGATCGACGTAATCTGTAAATCATTGTGATTATTGAGTGGTTGTTCTTGTCGATTCTGACATCCGCGAGGTTTTTTTGATGGTGGAAACAAAACCTTGTAATCGCCCGCCCGCTAATAGCATGCGCTATACCGAGTCCACCCATAAGGCTTCAAACGACCGAATTAATTGTAATACGACGATTGAGTTTGGTATCAATTTCTGTATCAAACTGTCATTTTTCGTACCATGGAAACAGATTTTAGCTTTACCCACTAACAAATTTTTACGACGTGTTATTTGAAACCATGTCGCAATGAGCCGGGCGTAGCAAGAAAGCACGCGTGATTTTTGCGGGCGGGCGATTACAAGGTTTTGTTTCCATCATCATAAAAACCTCGCATATGTCAGAATCGACAAGAACAACCACTCAATAATCACAATGATTTACAGATTACGTTGATGTTACTCATTTGGAAATCGGGCTACAATTGAGTGAGTTACGAGACGTGGAAGTGAGACATTGTTTTTCTCGCGTTCAATTTTAATGGGAATATCAGCCACACAATTGAACCCCTATCGATCTACGTCACAGACAAAACGAAACCTGCGCTGTAGGGCGAACGAAGTCTCGCTGAGCGGTGGGACTTTTTCATTTGACTTACGTAAAAGCGTCAGCGTCGAATGACCCGATATGTATGTTTGGGTTTAGTGGGCCTTTAACTAATGGCCATATAATAACTGTAGGGCAATCTTACTCCTCACGTTCCATTCCATAGAAATCGTCTTCATTTTGGCACACCCAGTTTTCAATTCAAATGTCCTAACATTGCATTAGGTAAAATTTGTATTACAGTTTTAATTTACATTGGAAAAAGACACTATGCTGATTTTTTGTAGTGCTAAGGGTGCAAAGCTTAACCTTATGCTCTTTTCCTTACACTATTCATTGTTTTGTCAATTTCTTAAGTGAACTACCTTTGTTGTGCTCCTCCAGTGTGGAAGAGGTACTTAACATAATAGCTCTCAAAACATGCTGCATTTCCATAACTCACAACTGTCACTCTAAAGTTAAAACACTAGACAGGGGTACAATAGTCCAATCTACTTAAAATGTTTACTAGTTTTCTGGAGTGGATGTTGTATTGTTTACCTTTTCTGATGTATGTATGAACTATCTTCTTTCTCCGGGAGCAGTTTAACGTATAGAGGCAATTACAAAGACAGGTTATGACACAGTTTTGTGACTCCATGTCTACAGTCTTGGAACAGTTTTAGTCAATCCAATAATAAGATATACATGTTGTATTGTTTACCTCTTCTGATGTATGTATGAACTATCTTCTTTCTCCGGGAGCAGTTTAACGTATAATGACAATGACAAAGACAGGTTATGACACAGTTTTGTGACTCCATGTCTACAGTCTTGGAACAGTTTTAGTCAATCCAATAATAAGATATACATGTTGTATTGTTTACCTCTTCTGATGTATGTATGAACTATCTTCTTTCTCCGGGAGCAGTTTAACGTATAGTGACAATGACAAAGACAGGTTATGACACAGTTTTGTGACTCCATGTCTACAGTCTTGGAACAGTTTTAGTCAATCCAATAATAAGATATACATGTTGTATTGTTTACCTCTTCTGATGTATGTATGAACTATCTTCTTTCTCCGGGAGCAGTTTAACGTATAGTGACAATGACAAAGACAGGTTATGACACAGTTTTGTGACTGCATGTCTACAGTCTTGGAACAGTTTTAGGCAATCCAATAATAAGATATACATGTTGTATTTTCAAGTATCATACAAAAATGGGGGGAATTGTATGAGTTTTACTCCATGCCATAATTATGTGTAACTGTAAAATCTGTAAATACATCGCGAATCTTTATTCGCAAGTATCATACTTTTTTGGAGCATGCGGTATCCACGAAGTGGAAGCCAGAGTACATAACATAAGAAAGTCAGTACTGTACATACAATCTAATAATTAGAGCTGCAACCTTATAGACCTTGAGGCATCCTTTTATGTAACAGAGGCATCCTTGTTATGCAGGTCATCCTGTTGTTATGTTATCCTGCACTCTAGAACTGCATACTTGGATGGCCACTTTCTTGTCCCATAACTATATGTGTGTATTTTAGTTAACTCTTCTCAGGCTGCATGTCCTGTAACAATGAATGCTTAACCATTGGTACTGGTTTTGTACTTACATGTAGTTTTGTCTTGCACAAAGTACTTAGCATGCTGAAAAAAGTACATACTTGGCATACAGGTAGAACCCCGCAAATTTGGAATTACATCTATTTAAACTGAATTGGAAAAAAAATGACTTTCGCGATGCAAATAGTATTGTTCGGTAATAATGTTGTGTTTGTCGATTCAAGTGTTGACTAACTGGTGGTATGTTTTGCCATGAAAGTTGTTTGCAAAATTAAAATTGGAAATATGTGTTCTTCAATGAAACTAAAATTGCCCCGTTTTCAGAAAATACTGTGGCCTCTCTTTTGGAAACATGGTTTGAGACAGTTACCGGGTATGTTACAGCTGTCCACTTGCAGCGTTCACCGGCTGGTCTCGTCCCCCAGCACTCTGGTACATGGTTACAGCCCCTGTCCACTCAAACCCTCCAAGCCTGCCAACAGAAGCTACGCTTACAGTCACTTCAGATGGAACGAGAGAGACTCAAACTACGCCAGCAGGAGATTATCAGACAGGTAACCAAGGCAGGCTCTACCCTACTCTACTTACTTTTATTGTGTTTGTGAAGAGATTTCCCCAACCTCTGCAAATCAAATCAAATTGTCTATTTGGTCAATACCAGGGGCGGAAATAGATTGCTCCAGGTAGACTAAAAATAGTAGAAATTACAAGTGTTCATTGGAGTAAAGTTATTGCCAGGACTAAAAAATATTGCCTCCTCAAATCCAACATTGTTATTTAATTGAGCATAGTTCTTCTTCGTCGGCAGAGGTGGACTGGGGGGGGGGGGGGGTAAGGGCCCCGTAAGGAAAAGGATCTTAGGGGCCCCGGGACATGGTGAAGCTGTAAGGGGTCTGGGGCAAAGCCCCAGCTGCCAGAGGGAAACATTTTTCAGCGTATTATGTTGCTTAGAACGCATATAAACTAAGGTTGCCCATCGATGTTAAATTACAACATCGAAATCAAAATCAAAACATCGATGTCACATCGCGGTATCGAAAATTTTTCGACATCGACATCAAGCCTGAAATAATTGACATCGAAAAAAAAAAGTTCCTTGAACAATGTAAAAACTAAAAAAAAAAAAAAAACGTTTCTTGTTCATCGCAAAACCATCTGGTAAGTTGATATTGTGTTGTAACCTTGTCGACGAGCGGAGTATAGACTGTTTTATTATTATTATTTTGTGTAAAAAATGATTCGATTTATGGGAAAAAAAAATCGATGTCGGAAATTTGCATCAACAGCGATTATTAATCGATTAATCGATGTCGATGTGCAACCTTAATATAAACTCATTTAAAAATCGATAAATGATTATAGTTATGTGGAACAACGTGTTAAACAGTGAACAACGCTTTAAAAAACAAAATTGAAGAAGAAACTTTCCCAACACTGGCAGTTGTATATTTCCAACCATATTGTTTCCCAACCCTCTACAAATATCGACTACTAGTTGTCCACTGCACGAAGGAGCTGTGGTCGGGGGCGAAGCTCCTGCCGCCGGAGGCAACATCGCCGATGGTGAAACAATTTTCGGCCCTGCACGATGCTTAGTGGTCTAAAACCCGTTTTGAGGCGAAATCCTATCATGAACAACAATGAAACTAAAGTCAATATTGCATTGATATTTCCTTACGTCATAGGTCTAGGATAGGAGTTCGATCCTGTCATTTGAGAAGTACTCTTGTGGCTAGTGCTGCACTGGATCTGATTTCAGTAGGCGGCGATGGATACATTTTTGCCACAAAGTTCACTTTTTTATCTTTTGAAGGCTTATAGATACCAATCAGCTCGATTTGTCTGTCAGCTATTTTATGGAAAGTGGTTTTGTAATGACATACGACTTGGAAACTCCTGTATTTCATTTACTGAGCCTATTCTACTATAAATGGGCAAAATGGTACTTTCAAATATAACAAAGTCTACTCGAAAACTATCAAAAGTCACTCAAGTTGCGAGCTAGCGAGCAGACATTTTGAGGGTTGTTGTTTCCTAGCGAACAACGTTGAACTGTGAAGACCACTGTTAATTTTTAAATAAAAACTTTCCCAGCACTGGCATGTTTTATATTTCACACTAAACTATAAATAAAATAAGCTGTGAGGAAAGAGGAAATTTTTGTAGCACTTCTAGATGGTCTATATGTCCCTATTCACTGACATGAGATACATATTATGCTCTTACTATTGTTTTATAACCTATATAGCGTATGATGTTTCAAGGGGTTGGGTGGTGGGCCCCGTACGGGTTTCCGTAGTTCCGTACCTGCCAGTCCGCCCCTGTCCGTAGGGGAATATCTTGACACATAGTGGACCATCCATAGACATTGCTAAATGTACTATATTAACACAATTAGAATGGGCATCCGCATATCATGAGGCGATGATTGAGAATATCAGCTTGTATGGTTTTGAAGCAAACAAATGGCATGAGATATCAGGAGATGCCATACTATTATTCGTACCAGGCCAAGATGGCACCGCGAGATGTGGCGTTTTACTTTACCGCCCCCTAATGGGATGCTAATAGCTCTCATCGCCTGGTCTCTTGTCCACCGTCTTCTGAATGGCTTGCTTACCTGCGTCGGGACTCACCCCGACTCACAGCGCCATATCTCACATTTTGATCATGACGGTTGACAACCTGTCAATAGAACAACCTAACCAACTACTAAAAAGTAGTGTTTTTTTTGTAATTTTACGAACATGTGTAGGCCTACACTACGTGAATGTACGTGGAATTACATAAATAGCGGTTTTTGAATTTCGTTTGTGGGACGAAAAATACGAGACTTATGAGTGAGATTAAAAATTAAAATATATACAAATAACAAATGAAAGTAAAAGCATGGCGTTCACGATTCGCGAGCATTTTAAATATTATTTTAACTTTAATTTCCTATTTCCTAGAATACGATGTAAATATTGTATAATACTAAACTTTGACAACTCGAATATTCAATCATGTAGGCATATAGAACCTGAATGGTAAAGAGTCTAATAAATCTAATCTAATCACAATGGCCCATGACAACTAAAATAAATTTCAGATAATATGTGTATTGTTTCCTTACCAGTTACCACTGTATCGTATTTCGTATTTGAGGTTTAAATCAGTGTAAAACGTTCTTATAACCTACTAGAAACATTGGTTTGAGACCCGAAATGTCCGCATTGATTATATTTGATCCAGAATACATGAGACTCAGGAAATTCCAATATTTTGATAAATATATTTCACGTGAACTTTGTTCAGAAACCGTATCGCAGACGCTAATACACATTGTGAGCCAGTAGTATTTGTGGTTTAAAGCCTATCAATAATATAATTAAGTGTATTACACTCAATATGTTAATAGTTAATTATAAGTTAACTTATTTAGTTTATTATTTATTGTATTATTATTATTATTATTTAGTTTTTTATTATTTTTTTTTAGTTTTTTTATTTTATTAGTTTTATAAAATGTAGATTGTGCTAATGAAATAAATGAAATGTAATGAAATGAAAAAAATATTATAATTATTATTATTATTGATTGCTGATTTGCTGACAAGCCCTCGGGCTTATTGGAAATATGGTGTTATCATTGTATTATGTATGTCATCTCATTAGAAGCATAAAAAAATATTATATGATATTATTATTTAATTATATGACGTTCGGTTCGTTTCTGCAAGGGTTATAAAATCGTATCATTATTATCGCTTTGTAATTTGTTTCTTTTATACCTGTAATTTGTGTAAAAATTGTGATTGTATTCAAGATTCACAACATTGTTGTCATTTGGACTGGCTAACAAATAATTAATCTAAAGAGTCCTTCCGCGAACGACACGCGATCATTGTATGCTACGTGAATGTGCTTGGAATGACATAAATAGCGTTGTTTAATTTATTTTCCTTTCTATTACGTAAACTATGCGACTTATGGGTGTAACAAAATAAGGACATTTTAATCATAACGACCCATAATATGTAGCTGAGTTAGTTTTGATCGTAGAAACATGATTCAAGTCATATTGTGATTAACACAGTGACCGAAAAGTAAAATGATTAGAAATATTGAGAATATGTGCGTATTTCCTTATTACATCATTTGGAATCATGATACAAGAACAACAACAAGATCAATTTAAAGAAAGCCAGGCTCAATTATCTTTTTCCACGAATAAGACACTTATCAGATCAACAACTCGCCTCAACGTTGACAGCGCTACTCAAGGGGTGGACAATACGGCCCCTACGAACCGGTTTCTGTGGTGCTATCTCAGCCTGGTACGGATAATAGGACTGATACAGCAAACTGAACCTGTGTTGAATGGGGTAGAGATTAAAGGCATTACTGACTCCCGACTTGTTCCTTGTAGTAACATCCTAAACCAGGAAGTCTTAGTGTTAATCTTCAATAGATCAGAGTTCTTCTAAGTTTTTCGCGACAGGGCCAGTATTACGAGTAGCTGATAAGAAAGTTTGTAGCGAGAAACTTGTTTTCACCGTGGCAACCACCAATTTGAAGCCTTAAAATCCACCTAATAGCATATTAGCTACTATTAAATTCCATATTAGCGGTTCATAATGCCTTAGTATACAAAAGCACATACATTACATAGTGCTACTACTCAACCTTAGTTATTTTATACACTAGTTTACGACCCTTACTTTCAAGAACTTGATGATTGATGACTTTCTGCTCAAATGCCGAATACAAGTTCGCTATTGTAGCAACTGAGGATTGTCAAAAGGGTTGATAACTTAGGTCATTGGTTTAACTTTTTTCTGTGGAACCCTTTTGCAAAGACCTTTTTTCATGGAGCCTACATATTTTTTAACTTTGCAATAATATACTTGATGGAGGTTGTTTTTGTTCTGCAAGTAGCGTATCATTTTATTTTTAGATGTTGGAATAGCACTATTAGTAAGTATCCACAACGTGCGTTTGCTCACAGAGGTTGACCTTACAAACTAGTTTGGTTTTGCAAAACCCTGCAGGCTGTAGGCTACCACATACCCAAGCAAACACAACACTGATGTGCACTTAGTCTACTAAGGGTAGTGGTCAGGTGGCTTGGGTGCTGTTGCCTGGTTGAGAGGGGCCTATCGTACAACCACATGCACAATAAGTAACTCGCAATGGCGACTGAAAGTTAAAAAAAAAAATTGAGAATGTGGAAAAAATACTTTAGTATTGCTGTATAGGGACTGTATTTGTATGATGTAAAGCGCCCGGGCGCTGCATTGTGACGATAATTGCCTTTGTACCAGGGTCCATTAAAATGGTAAATTGCAAGTTAATTACTATTGGAATACGTAATAGGCTACTTTTCGTTTGATGCCGATATAATAATGTATGTGTGTAATCTGAACACTGCTTCTAAAGTTGGACCTTGATGGACTCATTTGAGATGTTGGCTATGGCCTGAAATAAAAATGCATCTATAAATTATTACAATTTCTAAAGTTCGGTTCACCTCGGCTTGAAAATCAAGATTTTGTATCCATGCAAGACTTACAAGTCTACGGTTCGCGCACACTCCTAAAATAAATGTGCAAACATTGCTATGTAGCTTTGTAGTGTAGGCCTATATAGATATTATGTAACTAACGATAAGTGAATACCCCAAACACTCTATGCAAAGGGCCAACATTAGGGAAATAAGTACACAAAGCCAGCAGCATCATGATAACAATACTAACAGCAGTCATATTGAATCTCGTCAGTGCTAGCTGGCTACGACTCGTGAACTAAGCTGAAGAGGGGTTGATAACATCCCACCCTTGATATATGTATGTTAGCAAAGGAGCATAAAATGCATCATGATAGAATTACGTATGTACTGTACCTATATATAATCAAGAGATTACCCCTAATATTTTGAAATGGTGTGCATATCTCTTTGACCTTATTGTAACACTAAGGCCCATAGTTAGAGATGCAAGTTTTTAGCAATGCGCGATAAAATGTAAAGTGTAACAAAACACACTAGAGTGCTGGTTTCAACATTTCTTTACGTTATGCGTCACTGGGATTCACATTCAAATCGCGAAATAACACCATAAAATGCTTATAAAACGAATTATGAGTTTATTCGCGATATAGCACCATAATTGCCACTTTCTAGCAAAATAACACCATTATTAACAGTAATTCGTAATTTTGTATTCCCTTCAGTTCAAATCTTCACAAGAATTACGAGATAAAAAGCGAAAAAAAGTTCTCGCGAAATTTAACTCTCGTCGCCTTCGAGAATTAGTTGTGGAAACTGACATGTTTTGATAATACCCCACAGGACCCGATCCACTTTTCCATTTTAAAACTTTTATTGCAGAAGAGGTCTCATCGCGGACTCATTGATTTTATGTAAAAACATGATTTTCGATTAAAAAACCAATAACACCACAAAACACCATAATTCTCAGTTACTCAAACGAAAAGCGAAGAAAAATAAAACCATTTTCTTGCATCTCTACCCATAGTTAATAGTAGTATAGGCCTAGTCCTGGCCTTCATCCGAACACATTGGCTCAATCTATTGTAAAGAGCTTAGTCATTTGGCTGTGTTTGTCCTCCATAGTTGTTTAATAAGACGAAAGAGATTAATATCCACTAATCTTGTGAATGTTTGGTTTTCCAGCAAGAGATAATGCTACGTGGGCAATCCAACACAGACCTGGACCCGTTCTTGAGCAGCTTGACGGAACATTCGCGGCAGGAATCTGCAGACTCGGGACTTGGCCTTGGAAACGGCTACTCGCTTCCACACACTCCAGAAGACTTCCTTGCGAGCATGGATGATAACATGGACGGAGTTAGTGGTAAGCAGGTCTCATGGTCATGTTTCTACTAACTATTGAGTGGGAGGTGAATTTAATAAGTGCTCCAATAATTTATAAACAAAATGTTGTTACATTTATTTATTTATGACAACTTCAACATTTAGGCAGAAATCGGGAAGAGGTGTGCACCATGTAGGCCTATAGACAAATTGCCAAACTACTTAAAACTGTACTGTTTTCCTTTATAACTTTATTTATTTACTTGACTTTTGTTTGAGAATAAAAATATCAACATTTTAAGTAGGAATGACATCGGGTACTAAAATTCGGAACCAATACCAGCTCTCCGGGTACCCGGATCCTGAAAACATGTTTTTCAATGTGTAGTCTTGATTTGAAGGTCGTCGCTAGGCCTTGTGAAGTGTGCAGGGCGCAAAAACAAGGGACGAATGATATGCACGCCGCCCGCTCGGTTGGCATCTCGGAATATGCCTGCAGTAATCACGTCGAGTAAAAAAACATTTCTGTCAATACACAACTGAATCTCTTACATAAAACAGGATATTTCAAGGAAAATAAGTATTAGCCAGACATAAACAAAGACCAAACGGTAACGAATGCATGTCAGGTCGCATCTGTTTTGTTCCCCGCCTAGGCACATGTTGTGGAAGGGTGGTGAAAGGGTCGGTGTGCGGCGTATCTGCTGTGGAATCGACCACAGCAATATTGGCGCGTACATTCAGCCTAGAAATGGACTAATAAATTATCCGGACCCAAAAAACTGCTCTGGGTAATATTTGGAGCTGGGCTACTCGCATACCCAAAGACAACCCTAATTTTAAGCATACCTGCCTTTATTTTTGGCAGAAATCTGAATATTATACCTGTTAGGACTTATGTATCAGTTGATTAGATATAGCTTAATGCATACTTCCTTGCTGGTAGGTGGGCAAACAACCAGATAATTCCAAGTATAGCACTTTTGCAATCTCGTTTTTCATGCACGTCACTGGCTACCATGTTATCAATATTGTCTTCACGCTCACGTATTCAATAAACATTTTTCCGAAGAATGTATCACCTGTTAAAATAGGTATGTGGTTGTAACAACAAAACAGTTGCTGTGTTACATAATTTGCGCATGCAAACTTGCTACTATCCCGATAGTTTACAGTGGAATATTTTCAACACTAAATTGTTGGAAAACCTGCATCAACCTTTTATTTAGGTATTATTCTTTTCTCTCATTCCCCGTATTATAGATAATATTATATTCTACGCACTATTCTTATATGTAATCATAGAGATCAAAGAGATAAAAGAGTGCCATATCACGTTTTTCTTGTCCGGGACCCCACAAATATTTTTCTAAATTTTCCCATTCAATCGTTTTTACTCTGTGAGTTATTTGTCACTTTTATATAAAACGGCTCAATTAGTCGAAACGACTACATTTAACTGAAATGCCGGGACATTACCTCTAAAAACGGGACTTAAAAGGTACGAATGCGAGCCCTAATATATATATATATATTGCTACTCTTTATTCCAACATCATTTAGTTGGGTAAAGGGGTGTTTCCACCATTGATCTTGGGCATCCCAGGAATCAGTATCGGCATGCTAAGCTCGACATATCATTTTCTTCAACTTCATTCTCTTCGTGAATGAATTTCTCTTGCCGTTCCATCAACTCTCTCCACCTTTTTCTGTCCTCCCACCATCTTTCTCTATCCTCTACCACTGGCCACTCCTCTCCTCTCTCTTCCACATCTACTTCTAGGTCTTCCCACTCTTCTTCGCTTATTCACTAACTCAAAGACTTGTCTTGGGATTCTATGTTTCTCCATTCTTCTCATGTGTCCATACCATCGTAGTCGGTCCCTGCCCATCTTGAACTTGAGGCTCTCAACTCCCACTTTCTTCCTTATCACCCTACTTCGTATCTTGTCCACCTTACTGACACCTGCCACACTGCGGATGAATTTCATCTCCGCTGCCTGTAGTGCACTTTCTTCTTTCCACCCCATTGGCCATGTCACAACACCATATGTTAATATTGGTAGGTAAAATTGTTTATACAGCAGCAGTTTACATCTTTTAGGGAAATGCTCATTCCAGCTTCCTGACCTTTTTCCGCATCCCTAATGATTTTTTAAATTAGTTGGTGTTTAACTACGTAGGTACTCGACAGTTAAGTCGTAGAATTAAGACGTGGAGTTAAGACGTAGAATTTAAAAAATAATACGTACATAAAAATCAGCGGCCACCTACTTTCTTCTATCCACCAACATGCCGTTTCCAAATAGCTGTAAAATACAATACCACCTTGTCGATAGCTGGACCCAGATAGTAAATTCGGGTTGTATTTGTAATATATTTGTTCTATGGTTATTAGTTTGTGGTTGCTTAGTAGTATGTTCTGATGGCGGGACAGTGACCATAGTTACCGTACGTTGTATGTAATGGAAATGAAAGAAAAAGTTTTTTATTTTGGTACTGATAATATAATGTAAATATTTAAACATTACAATATTGTTACAAAGGGGAAGGTCGGGAGAGAATTATATGCCTTTATGTATTGTACTCAAAGCAAGAAAAAAATAATGAATTTTTCACTAGTATGTTGTATATTCTTCGAGTACAGTTGGCTAGTTTGTTACAGTAAACCCTCGGTAAAACGAACTCGGTTAGTGCGAATTCTCAGATAATACGAATAGTAAACAAGACCCAGCCCGCGTAAATAAGACACTCAATGTTATATAAAACGGATATAACGAATTTCGCATAATACGTAATACGAACTAATTATTTATCCCCTGGGTGGTACTAATGCATAATGTTCGTTGTTTAATACGAGCTAATAATTTTGAAACCGCACAAAAAAAATAGTGTGTCCAAGAGTTCAACTTGCAGAGTAGGCGCAAGTATCAAGATTTTTGTCCGCCGAGCGTACGTCGTCGCAGGCAGCTACTTGTTTTGTTGCTGCTTGGTTTTCCCTTCCCCCTCCACCACCCGCAGGCGCGATCGGATGCGCGCGCAAGCCCTTACAGCTGTTGAGGGGCGTGGCTTGCTCACTGCAACGTGCCTGCTTAGTCCGCCTACTATGCGCGCACAAAACATCATACCCGCGCGCAACTATCCATTGGAAAACATTGATTGTTTGTAGATACGTTTATTTTGGCTGGTACTATTGAATTTCGACGTTTTTGCGATATTGCGAATTTTTATATTACGAACTGACGATTTTTGGGTCCCTTGATGTTCGTATTAACGAGGGTTTACTGTATTTATATCTCCCTCCACCCCTGTCCCTGCCACCAACCGTTGCTTGAATCTTACCGTTTTTGAACTTAAAATGGAACATTTCTATATATTGATGGTATTAAACATACTTGTAACATTATTAAAACTTGTCTGTCGGGTTTCGCCGCGTCCATTGATAAAAAAAAGTAACACACACGGACGGGCTGGATTGAGTAGGTTTGTTCCATGTGTGTACTCTTCTAGAATATTTTATCTTCTGAAGATGGACCGTGCAATCGGCCCAAAACGTCAAGACTTTTTTATCAATGGACGCGGCGAAACCAGACAGCCAAGTTTTAATAATGACTCCGGCCGCGAAAGCCTACGACAAGTTATACTTGTAACAGTCTAGTCTACTCACAACAAAGTTTATGGGAATTCATGTGGGCCACCATATGTGTAGAATGATCTTGGATTAGTGAAAAACATTTGTTATTTATGGACTAGATGACAGTAGTGCCTTTAGGTCTAAGTAGACATATGACTCAACCATACACTACATCTTCCTCGGTACATTTTACAATGTTCTCCCGCCCTTGCCTTTCCTTCTCGTTGGTTATCCTGACAGGACACTGCACACCATTGCACGTTTCTTGAAGTGTGTTGAGGTTTTTATAAAGAATAACAGTGCAAAAACCTCGCACATTCAGTAAAATCATCAAACTACCTATTTCATTAAATACCAAAATATGGCTTTTATTAATCGAACTGTGTAAAGCCAAAATATGTTGTAATTCAAGTAGAAAAATGGCTTTCCTAGTTCCTTGATCATTGTTCTACCGTTCACATTTATTTTGGTTTTCGGTTCTTAAAGAAATATTTTAAAATATAGGCCTATTTATAATTTATATGCATATCCTAGACATCGTATTTTGCATCCGTAGTATTTGCATATTCTATAATGATGTATGTACGGGTACCCAGTAATTTGTATTAGATTATATTAGATTAGATTTTTAATTAGATTAGATAATACTGTACATAATATTATGTTTAGGGGTGTTCAAGTACTCGAAAAGTTAAGTTTGATCTAGTAGTTACTACTCGACTCGAGGTGATCGAGTTTTATCACGAAAAACGAGTCGAGATCGAGTAGTTTTGATCAACTGAGCCGCCGTATTCAACTGGTTAAAAATACCGCCAATAGGTAGCGCCAGTATCTGAAACTAGCTTAATTGTATCGATTTTACAATTGACTTTGAAGAAAAAGTGACCTATCGATCATGATCGAGAAGATCGATACATGCAGACCGTGCAGACGATGCTTATTATGCCGAGGCCTAGGCTATACTTCTGCAAAAGTGTCGGTGGTTTTTCTGAACTAATCGATGAAAGTGGGGATGATGTAGAAGTGGACACTAAACAAATGGAAGGGAACCTTCAAGAACCTAGGCTTACGAGTTCGCTGACACATAGGCCTAGGCCTCGGCCTACTGTGTTCAAAGAGCCTAGCCTAAGCCTAGACCCTGGTCCTGCTAGGCCTAGGCTAGACCTAAGGGTACCTAATCATCAAAGATATGATTATATTTCCTACTGCTCATCATGTATTTTAAAAAAGTTACGTACAACGCAAGTTCAAAATGTAATCTTTGCTTTGTTAACCTCAAAATGGGGAAACTCGCCAACATTGTCGCACAAAAACAAAAAAGGCCATCTGACAACCCATCTGCAAAACAGATAACTCTGCAGTTCTATTGTTTCTCTTAAAGTCCTTCTCCTGTGCCAGGTCCCCATGTACAGTGTAGGCCTAGTCCTAGGCCTAACATTTGTTCATGCTTTGAGCATATCCCTAGGCCCAGTCGGCAGAATTTAGCATCGTTTGAGCCCTAGACCTGGGCAGACAATAATATTGGAACAAATTATATGGTCTAGGCCTAGCCCCAGATAGGCTTAGGCCTCAGGGACACCTTTTAGGTCAAGGACTCGAGGCCTAGCCTAGGTAAATATGGCGGTAGCTTAGATGGGGTCCTAGGTCTAGTCTGCCTAGTCCTCTACCAGTAGTTATTCCTTTCCTGTATCTTTATTCAGGCACTACTCGAAACTCGCGAGTTATTTACTACTCGAACTCGACTCGACTTGGAAAAGTGCTACTCGCACACCCCTAATGTTATTAATGTAGGCCTACCTATGCTGCTGCTTCTGCCATTCCAATTATAATTCTAAGTTTCGTGATGGCTCCTTGCCAGCGAGTGTATACCAGATATGTTCTATAATAATTATTGTATTTATCAGAATAAATATACAAAAAAATGCATCTAACAGATGTCAAAATACCCTCAAAGAAACATAAGAATCTCATGTGATGCACATGACACAAATATTGGAGAGTGACCCGGCATCAAAAGATGGCCAAATGTATACATGCTTCCGCATACCGTAGTATTTTTTTGGGGCTACGCTTAAACCAAGTGTGGGGCCTCATCTTGTGCAGATTTGGTTTTTGGAACCTGTTTTTAGATATCGATCAAAGGATAGTTGTGATTTTGGAAGAGGTGACGGTTGTGCATTGATGTATTTTCTCTTTGCTTTCAGAAGGTGGTAATCCCAGTGAAATGGCGTTAGATGGACCAGACATGGATAATATTGACTCGACTGATGACTTGGTGCCATCCCTTCAGGTTAGTGATGAAGACTACAATCAATGAGCTTTCGATCGGAAGCTAGCCTGGTGATAATGCATATAATTCAGAGCCATCATGTAACTCAATTCCTTATCATGTAACCAAAAGTGTGAAACCTAGTTTCTTTTTAGGCAGAAATATGGTTTTATGTAGGGATATTTAATGTTTGTAATGTTATAGCTAGAGATGCAAGTTTTTCGCAATGCGCGATAAAACGAAAAGTGTAACAAAACACTCTAGAGTGCTGGTTTTAACATTTCTTTACGTTATGCATCACTGGGATTCAGATTCAATTCGCGAAATAACACCATAAAATGCTTATAAAACGAATTATGAGTTTATTTGCGATATAACACCATAATTGCCACTTTCTAGCAAAATAACACCATTATTAACAGTAATTGGTAAATTTGTATTCCCTTCCGTTCAAATCTTCACAAGAATTACGAGATAAAAAGCGAAAATAAGCAGTCCGCATCATCACCACTTACTTCTCTGCAGTCTAATCTAATCTTTGACGCCCATCACTATGTATATACATTTAGGGCCATACACATATAATAGTTTAGAAAATGTAACCTTTTTTAGTTTTATCAATGATTGTATGTAAAAACATGATTTTCGATTACAAAAACAATAACACCACAAAACATCATAATTCTCAATTTCTCAAACGAAAAGTGAAGAAAAATAAAACCATTTTCTTGCATCTCTAGTTATAGCTGTAAATTAAATCATATGTATATATCTATATTATATATATATATATAGATATATATATTAGGGATGACATCGGGTACCCGGCTCCAAATATTACCCAGAGCTGTATTTCGGGTCCGGGTAACTTTTTAGTCCGTTTCTAGGCTAAATTTACGCGCCAGTATTGCTGCGGTCGATTCTGGTGGAGCCAGCAGGTAGGGTGTGCGCCAACCCTTCCCCCACCCTTTCACAACACGTGACTCGGCGGGGAACAGAACAGACGGGAGCTGACTTGCATTCGTTACTGCTTGTTCTTTGTTTAACATTCTGGTCAACACTTGATCTTTTTCTATTTATTTTCCTTTTTTATTTTCCTGTTTTATGTAAGTGCTTCAGTTGTATATTGCGAAATGTTTTTTTATTCGACGTGATTACTGCAGGCGTATTCCGAGAGGGTATCTGAGTGGGCGGCGTGCATATCATTCGCCTTGTCTTCGCACCCCGCACACTTCACAAGGCCTAGCGACGACTTTCAAATCAAGCCTACACATCGAAAACTACGTTTTCAGGATCCGGGTACCCGGGTTATATGAGAGCTAGAACCGGTTCCGAATTTTATTACCCGATGTCATCCCTAATATATATATATATATATATATGATTTCTCAGGTTTTGTTGGTTGCAATATGTAAAGAAAGGATACATTTTACGGTTAAACCAATCTAAATTTTATTTTTAATGATAAGTCGTCGAAACATTGACTTATCATTAAAAATAAAATTTAGATTGGTTTAACCGTAAAATGTATCCTTTCTTTATATATATATATATATATATATATAGGCCTATAGTGTATACTTGGAGAGGCCAAATGGCTGAGTTAATTGGAACTCAGAACAAGATAAAACATGTTCTAGTGAGGGGAAAGGTACAGAAGGACGACAGCTTACCTGAGAAAATAGATAGGTCGCTTTGAGATTATACATATTCTTACACCAGGGGTTGAAAAATATTTTAAAATCTAGGAGCCAGGGGAAAAAGTTAGGAGCCAGGAACTTTGCGGGGAAAAACCGGGGTCTGGGGCGAAGCCCCAGCTGCCGGAGGCAAATTCGCCGTAGGCGAAAAATTTTTGAATACACAATACCGTAAGTGCCCGGAAAATGGGTTTGGAGATATATTATCCACTCGTCTGTATGTACAGATTTAAGCATTATCAGGTGGGATACATGGTGTTTTATTCGTTTGAATCGGGTTTCTACCCATCAAAGAGTACATAAATACAAGGGTCGGTATCCAAATATTCTAGCGTATTGCCGACCCAGGAAGGAACAAGTCATATTAATTACTAAGGAACAAATTATAAATCAAAATGTGACAAGGCTGTCGTTGGCAAGTCAAGTTAGGTTTGGGAGCTGAAGGCTACATTTGAATGCAAAAACTACCCAGATACCAGAACTTGTTCAGGATGCAACCGAGTTTTTACCCATCAAAGAGTACATAAATACAAGGGTCGGTATCCAAATATTCTAGCGTATTGCCGACCCAGGAAGGAACAAGTCATATTAATTACTAAGGAACAAATCATAAATCAAAATGTGACAAGGCTGTCGTTGGCAAGTCAAGTTAGGTTTGGGAGCTGAAGGCTACATTTGAATGCAAAAACTACCCAGATACCAGAACTTGTTCAGGATGCAACCGAGTTTTTACCCATCAAAGAGTACATAAATACAAGGGTCGGTATCCAAATATTCTAGCCTATTGCCGACCCAGGAAGGAACAAGTCATATTAATTACTAAGGAACAAATCATAAATCAAAATGTGACAAGGCTGTCGTTGGCAAGTCAAGTTAGGTTTGGGAGCTGAAGGCTACATTTGAATGCAAAAACTACCCAGATACCAGAACTTGTTCAGGATGCAACTGAGTTTTTACCCATCAAAGAGTACATAAATACAAGGGTCGGTATCCAAATATTCTAGCGTATTGCCGACCCAGGAAGGAACAAGTCATATTAATTACTAAGGAACAAATCATAAATCAAAATGTGACAAGGCTGTCGTTGGCAAGTCAAGTTAGGTTTGGGAGCTGAAGGCTACATTTGAATGCAAAAACTACCCAGATACCAGAACTTGTTCAGGATGCAACCAGGGACACTAGATTGATAGTACGTCACAAGCGACAGGATGTCGTTGCCAAGCCAAAAACTAACTTGCCAGGCCTACAGTGGACAGCCCAAAATGGATACATTTGCCCAATTTTTATTTCAATCGTTTTTTATGACCATGGATATGTCGTGAAGTCTTGGTGTTAAAATACCAATGATCAATTGATGGCCCTGGCTCAAAATCTTCCAGTGATGGCCCATTCATGTTTATCATCATTAAACTATACAAACTTGTTGATTCTAGCGTGCTTCTAAATTTATTTTTGATCAAATTCATTAGAGAAAACCCTCGCTCACAAGATGCTGTTGATACTGGCAAAACTGCCACGATACTCAAGAGCTGACTGAGTAGAGGAAAGCGATTCGACATTGTTATAGCTCTTTCGATTAAATCTGAAAGGTTCAAGCCTTGGCCAACAACCTTAAACTCATACCACTCCCCTAAAATGGTATTGATGAAGTCTTCTTCTGTGCTGGAATTTAGATGTAGCTGTGACCTAAAATGTTTGGCTATAAACAAGTGATTTTGGTATCACCATAATTTATCAAGTCTTGACCAGTTGGCCAAACCATAGTGTCGAACACAGATGTGGCCTGTTTTATTCCGTGTTCATCTGAAAATCTTTCTTGTAAATATCTTACGCCGCTGGTCAAGAGGTTCTGTTTGTCACTTTCAAAGGCCTTTGTTTCATTGGGGGTCATCGTGAGATGAACACCCTGGAAATCCCCATTTAATGTTGTGGTTGAGAGTACTTTTTGTTCCATTTCCCCTTTACTTTGCTTGAGGATTTCTAATTGATGAATGGCTTTTTTGACATAAAAGTCAACTAAGCTTAGGAGCTGATCTTCTTTTTGGAATAAAAGGGAAAGTGAATTGAAATGTTGAAAGTAATCCAGTAGAAAATGAATGGTCAGTACGAACCGCAAACTTTTCATTTCTTTTAAAAGACCTTTGGCCGTAGCTCCATCGTCTCCTCGACCATTAGAAAGATCTTCTAAATGCATGACAACACTACAGTAGTTTTTTGTTAATGCTGCTAGTGCCGACACTTTACTTGCAACCCAACGAACAGAGTGCAGGTATTGAAATTTACAAATTTCACAGCCTAGAATGTTTGCAACAGCTTTTAACTGCTGCATTCTTTTTGCCGAGTATTGATAAAATTTATAAAGCTTTATCAATACTCTATCAACCTTTTCAATATAGGGTGCATTTTTGACTGACTTAGAACTGTTAGATTAAGTCTATGAGCAACGCAGTGGGTACTCACTAAATGATTAAGTCCAGGCATTTTGACCATTTTAGCAACTAAGCCATTGTCTTTGCCTAACATTGACGCAGCACCATCAGTTCCAATACCAACTAAACATTGACCAGTCAACCATTTGTGTAGTCCTGCTGCATGTAAAACTTCTGTGACTTTCTTCAAATAACCATCAGCTGTCCCACTTTCCAATGGGATTATGCTCAGAAATGATTCGTGTACTTTCTTGTTTTTAATGTAACGCACATGTATTATCAACTCTTCCTCCCCAGAATTATCAGTCGATGCATCCAACAATAAACTGGCATACGTGCAGTCGCTAAGTTCTTGTGAAAGAGTGGTCTTGATCAATTGCGAAATATTTAATATGATTTCTTTGCATGAGTTATTATTGCTATATTCCTGCAAAACATTCACATCAAATTTATTGATTAGGACCAACAGTTCCTTTAAGTCGGTGAAGGGTTTATTGTTTTTTGCTATATAATAAGCTGAGTTAAATATGGTTTTCATGTGGTCAAAAAAATGTTCGTCCATTTTTTTTAAGCACTTAGCCATGGGTGTACGTTCTGGGTTTACCTGTGCTTCGTGAACTTCAACACACTTTAGGTGATGCCTCGATGCACTATGTTTCTTGAAAGTCTCTAGTTTAAAGGGAGCAACAAAACCTTCTACCACTTTCGAAGCTTGGTCACTTTGAGGGCTCGACGCACATATCTGACATTTTGCAATGCCAGTATCCCTTGAGAATACAAGCCAGTTCATGTTGGGTAGGCTAAGCCAGGATTCTTGGAACGGCCGCTTAGCCTTAGGCTTAATGAGCAAACTAGGCCCAGCATCAGATAGGCCTATACTTGGCCTGTTGTCATCTTCTACCATAGCGATACTAGGTTCAAGTCTAGACCCCAGACATGAGGTAGGCCTAGGGCTAGACGAAATGGAATCTGTTGGTGCACCAACAGGCAGGCCTAGGCCTAGGCCTGCACTGTCTTCATTGACTTGATGCACAGCAACTGGCCTAGGCCTAGGCCTATGCACAATAGATGACGTGGAGTTACATTGGTTAGTTTCACTGTCATGTAGGCCTTCATGTTCTACAGTCACAGGAAGACAAAGCTTAGAATTTACTGTAGGCTGATCCGGGTTATCTAAATCTTCTTCTTCCGCAGTTGTCCTTGGAATTCGGGGTCGAACAAAAAAAGATGTCAACTTCGATTGCTTAGCATTTCCGTTGTTAGCGTTTCCTTGGCGTTTCATTGTCACTTGTATTTATAAAATTAATTTATTTCAAATTATTATCCCGTACATATCGTGTTTACACAGCACGACCATTGAACCCAATGGCACGACTGTAGGTCAAGGTCAGTCAAGGTCGTAGTCTCGGCATTCATATTTCATGGTGTCCTGTTCCACGTAACAAAAAACACGAATGCTCCGTGCGCATGCGCGGTGATTGCGCGCTCTAGAGAGCCCAGTACTACCAATCGTACCACTCGCGCACTAATAGTGTAGACTGCGGAGGGTCTTGCGATCGTAAAGGTCAGATACGTAATGCGGTTTTAATATGGAAATAATTAAATAATGTACAGATTACGATCATTATTATCATTTATAATAATGTACAACATTGCGCAAAAGTGAGCTAACATTGCATGGGATTTGGCATTTACAAACGTATGAGTTGGCATCCGTGCAAGATCGGTAAAGAAGTACATCTTTACTGATCATGGTGTGCGCGCCAGCCGCTTGGCCTGCTGGTCCAATCTCAGCAGGTAGCCAGCTGACTTCAAACGATCTAATCCTAGGCTAGGGCCTAGGCCTAGCTAGAGGATTTTCGTAGCCAATGCATTGTGACTTGTACTTCATTTTGCGATCGTGGAAATGATAATAGGCTGAAAAGCCTTGCGTTTACCTTTTTAAGCATCGATTAGCAGAACAGTTTATATAAGGTCGAGGCCTATCTGGGTGGAGGGAGCATAGGCCTAGCTAGGCCTAGGCAAAAGTTAACCTCAAATTTGATTTTTTGTTGACATTTAGTTAGTCGCCAGGGTCTAAATTCTAGTCGCCGTGGCGACCTGGCGCCCGGTATTTTTCAACCCCTGTCTTACACATCAATACGTCTTCTACTCACCCTGAGTGATCAAGACCACTAGTTGGCCGAAACATCTCAGTTTATTTGTCTTCTCATCTATATGTTTCTCAAAGCGACCTATCTACTTTCTCAGGTAAGCTGTCGTCCTTCTGTACCTTTCCCCTCACTAGAACATGTTTTATCTTGTTCTGAGTTCCAATTAATTATATATATTAGGGGTGGGTGAACCCAGCATTTTTAGGGTCAAACTCGAACTTCATTAGAAAAATATTTGAACCTCGAACTCGAACTTCGGAGGTAAAAAAAAGGGAAAAATTGCCACATGACTAAGTATGTAAATCAAATTCTAAAGTTGATTTGGGAAGTAGGATACAAATACATTTAGGCACCAGTTTTAGATTTGAATGTAATTCTTCAAGATTTACTTGGATTTATTAGTTTTAAATAGGCTAGAATATAAAAAAAAAAATTAAATAAAATTAAATGCTCATTAATAATATTATCGTCGCTATACAGGCCTAATCTCGCGGAATTTCCATGAATAAATTAAGAAACTCATGCTTGAAAATTGTTGTTAACAAAGTGTTGTAGTGTTGGCGACATTGGTTTGTACTTATCATACGTGAGCACCATCTTGCGGGAATTTAAGGAACTCCTTGGATAAAGAACGCATGGCGGTCGGTAGTAGTACTACTTTACCGACCTTGCGTCATACGAACGACGCGGACGCGAACGTGAGCGCTATCTTGTGGAAAGTGAGTGAACTCGTTGCATTAAGATCCCATGTACGAGATGTGATTGGTGCGTTCATTCAATAGATCAATTTATTCCCGGTTTCGACTTTTTTGTGCATGCGATCTGGCGGAAAGTGCGGGAACTCGTTGGACGAAGATCGCGTTGAATAACGAACTCGGCAAAATGTCGAACTCGAACTTGAATTTGAATTATAATTTTAGGGAGCACAATGTCAGTTCCCCTTGTCTGTAAACGATAAACGACATGTATTTATTGTTTCGTCTGTGTTGCAGCTGAATGAGGACTTCTCAAGCGACATCTTGGATGACGTCCAGTCACTAATCAATCCAAATGGCAACAAGCCAGACAATGTGCTAACATGGCTATAAGGCTACCTAAGACTTACTGGAGGTGCAAAGTGAATTAAATAAGGAAATCGAAGCAATAATTTGGTGTAATCCCTTGACTGTAGACGCGTTAGTCTGACCTTTTCGTCTTGTTATGTTACGTACGTTTCGCTCTGTTAAACATGTCTCTCCCTCTACAGTGATACTATTCTTCAGCAGTTATTACATAGTACGTTATTGCAATAACTGTAACGTTTTAAAACCTTTTTGTGTTTTGTTGAGAATCTTAGTGGGAAGTTAATGCCTACTTATTTTTTGCACAGTGCACCCCTACATGCAAGCATTATGATTGGTGTTAGGTATAAGAATAGATGTTTATTTTTTGAAGTTGAACTATGTATTACAATTAGTCTGATTTTTTAAAGCCATGCTGTATTGTTAATAGTATTCAGTTGAAGGCTGAATTATTATTAGAAGAAGCAGGTGCCTAATTAAGCCAACAAGTAGAATGAACAAAGAAATATGATTAACATAAAAATAGTAAAGATCTACTATGATAATGAAATTGAGGCCGTCCACGAGAATTACTAGACGAGGCATTCACACTTAGCGCAATAATATGTCAGTAGTAATGTTGACTGGTGTTTTAGGGGTGAAGAATTTTAAAAACTACAAATCTCGGTAAGATTTATAAATTTAATATGTTGAATGCCTCCAAGAAAGTTACACAGGTTACAACAATTGTTGTTTTATTAAAAAACGTTATTTAATAGATTTTTTAATTGCAGTTAGTAACAATTTTCAATATTCATATATCTAAATATAATATATAAATATATATATACATATATATAAAATATACACCTTGTTACATAGCTCAGTGTTTTTAAGGCAGCTAGATTATACACATTTGAAAGTGTTACTTTTTGCAATACACATATCACAATTTAGCCTTACACACTTGATAATCGGTGTGACCATGCATTGCTTGCCTTATCCAAATTGTAAAACAATGTCTGAAGTACCGGTATAACCATTAATTCTCACACCTCATCAAACAAATGACCTGGAGTTTGCAGAATTGTGGATCATTGTACTGAAAACAATGCAAGCAAACTTGGGAAACTTATAACTCTTACGCATAAATCTAGTTGCTATTTTTTGCACGTGTATGTGGATTTTAAGTTCTGAATCTGATAATTAAATAGTAGATACAATGCCTTATTGACTTATTAAAATGGGTTGCCTTTTTTATGCGTATACATGTGATGAATGATTGTGAGTAGAGGTAGGATTGTAGTAGTGGTACCATTGATCAATTTTTGTACTGGGAAGAGCAAATGCTAGGGATGTGCAAGTACTCGAAGAGCATAGTAATTTGTACTCAACGCGCGCGAGCGAGTTTTTCACAATTTTTTAGTTTAGTTTGAGTATTTCCGGCGGAGTATTTGAATGGAAGTCGACGGAGCAACCCAGATTGCATTTGGCCAATGACTGACAATGGTTACTTGTTGTGTACACCTGGCTTTCTGAATCAAGGGCAAATAAAATATATAAGTTTAAATTATTTCCAACACACGTAATTTTGCTGCTGCTCTTTATCTGCATCTAATTTATCATCTACATGAACATCGTTAATGAAAGGAAACCTGTTTATCACTCGAGCGATATAACCTTAAAAGCGACTCGAGGGTAATTTTATCTCTTCCTCAATAATGCGAGCGGTGAGTGATGCTGCTGATGGACAATAACCCTGGCCCTGTAAATAAATAATAATAAACCACCTAACCCTGGTCGCTTTCTCGCATGTGCGAGATAGCGACCATAAAAATATCATTTAATTGCCCCCCCCCCCCCCCCCCCCCCCGACTGCGTAATTTATACATAAAATAATTAGGTATTAATGCTATAAGCCTACTGATAGTTTTTTGGGGGTCATGTATTGCTGGATTCCAATTTCACTAAAAAATTTTAAAGAGCTTTGATGCATTGCTAATCGGGATCAAGATTAGTTTCTTTTTGTTATACAAAATATATTCACTGTGTTTTTATTAATATTTATTTAACTTTAATAGGAGAATACTACTACTGAAGTCTTTCTCCGCAACAAATCTAATCGAGCTATTTTTTATTTCCCTGTATGATGTAGAATAACGGATTTTTCCGTGATTTTCTGATCTTAAAATCTTGTTATGGGAAGTGCAATCTGGGTTACAAATCATAATTCTTAGATAATGTTTTTCTTTTTTAAATATGACCATTGATTTTATTAGTTAACTTATAGCAAAAGTTGCATTACCGATTCCATGTAATATCATGGTATACGGTACCTACATTGACAAACTGAAGAACAAGATTAAATACTCAGGAACACCCAAGTGCCCAACTTATTTTTTTAATAAATAAATTATATAATTGTATATTCCTTCTAAATGGATCTGACCATTGATGGAGGAAGGTGAGTTTCCCACAAGTTTGCGTTGCTTGACGGTTGAAGCATAATATGCACTCAGTGCTCCCACTTTTGTTGGGGAGTATTTCTGTTGTTTGCATTCCTATACTTCAGAGTTGTTTTTTTCATTTGGTCTTGTACAGCTCATTCATGCTCAAGTGAACTGTACACAATCCCCCTTCTTGTCTGCTCAAACGAAAAGTAAATACTTTGGTTATATATGTAATGTAATACAATACCATCCACTTATGGTGCCTTTGTTATATGTATTTAAATGTACATTGCTCACAAGATATATTAGGCTAGGATGTTTGTGTTCTTGACAATCATGAAATTATAGTGCCTTCACAAATTCAGCCTCTTACCTTTTGTTACAATGTACCATGTTGTGCCGATATCTAGGAAAGGTAAGATACTTTCATTTATATGACAGCTACTATACTACTTCCTATTTTCATAGATGAACTGTACTAGGTTATGTATTTGTTGCAAAATCCCTGCAACGTTCATATTTTAAAAGTGTTTAAGTTTATTTTGTATGTATTATGTAATGCTTAATTACCCTATGAATTATGATTAGGATATATATTAGGTATGTGTTTAGTTATATCTTTTGGTGTTGGGTGTAAAAGTACTGTATGTAAGAATTAGTTGATACTAACTTAGAATATAAACTGTACGCTATATGTCGAACAGGTTTCATATGTTTATGCTCAGGCTGAGTTTATTGCTCAGATTTTAGTGTTTTGATTTATTTTTGTTGTATGTAGCTAGCCTATTTTGGATGTGTTATTTAAAAGGCTTGAGTATTAAATCTTAGAAGCCTTAAAGTCCATTAAAAGGCATTTTATACTGGCCATTACTTTTGATTTAATTCATTAATAAAAATAATCAACTTTTGTTATTTGTACTGTGTATGAACAGCTGTGTGTGGTATGTAACTTCGTAGCTACAAACCAAGTTATAAATATAAGACACAGAAGTGGACTAGACACAAGAACTTGTTTTATTTCGATACCATATGCAAATGCTCTCCTTACCTTTATTAGAGTAGAACATACATGTTGATTCACTAGGTATTACGTACTGTATTTGGTATTCAGTATTCAGACAAAGACTACCGCCGATATTAAAACCGTGTATAATTTATTTTTTTTCCATTTCCCTATAATGCTACGCCATGTTGAGAAAGTGAAAACGTAGCTCAGTTCGGGTTCGTAAACTAAATACCATGTGAAAATTATTTGTAATATTGTAATTATCAGGATTGGTATTTCAAATCTACTTTATAATCAAGTAAATTTAAATTAACCGTACTACTTGAGAATATTACAAGTTTATTCAAAATAGTATTTAGCTCATTTGAGCTTGAATTGAGCCATGTTGTAACCAAATTATATTCTTAAACAATGAGGATTGAATGAAGACTTCCCAGCAAACAGAAATCTTGTCGTCCACATTCTGCCCATACCCTCTGCTCGCGTCTCGCCAGTGCGGGCTCAAAAACTTATGCCGTAATGGCAACCTGAAAAATATATATCATCCCCCCCAGCAGGTGGGGCCCGCACGGGTATGCAACATTCCGCCCACACATCCATAGAATGTTTCCCTCATTCCGCCCGCACAGTGGCTCATTCCGCCCACACAATAATTACTCTGCCTTCATTTCGCCCTCTATTCCCAGTAAACAGAAATCATCCCGCCTGCAAATTGCCCACATAAGACCTCATGCCGCCCTCAAGAGCACAAAGCCATCTGGTAACCATTCAATGAACCAAAAAATTTAAACCAAAACATAAATATCTCTTTACGAATAGATCTTGCTTTAGGGATAATTACATTTTTGTGTAGTGACATTACATATCATAGACACAGAAACAAATTTTCACGCCATCAGTTGACCTCGAACCCCGGACCCTCGAACCTGTAAGAAACATCGCTATCCGCTCGGCTACTGGAACATGTCGGATCGTGTGCGTAAAGTAGCATATGAAGGTGAAGCGCTCGCGTTTGCCCTTGTTCAACTAGGACTAACTAAGGACTAACGGTTTCATATATTTTGGTATTGTTTTTATTGTCATGTGCTCCATTTATTATTTTAATTTTGTGTTATGTAGTATTCATCTATTTATAATTATTGTTTCTGAATTTACAATTTTATACTAATTACCCTTTTCTGGGGTTGGATAACTTCCATCGAAAACAATACCGTATTTCAGTTTAGCCTAGACAGTAATAGCAATGTTGGTTGAACCTGACACTGCGTGGGAACTATACTCGTCTCTTCTCCCATTTAAGAATAGCCACAACCAGTATAGTTTTTCCTTAGCCATTTCAGTAATATTTAAAATAAATGGTATTTTGAGGACTATAATTGCAATACAATATGGTCGGTGCACATGATATCGCGTGGGATTGGAGCTCCCATTCCCATTACCATGCATATCCATATTTTCCTGGAGCCGTTCCCAGAGCTCCGGTCTGACAACTTGTAAAATGATACAAAACTAAAATTTGATGTACTGTACTTACATATAATTTTTGGTGGAAATATTTAAATTATTTTGTTTCATTTGAAAATGGTGTTTATTTAATTTAAAACTATGTTTTTAAATGGAAGTATAGTAAAAATGATGTGAAAAGAATGCAAAAGGAATAAAAAATTAATATTATGATCTCATGACCTCAAATCCCACTCATTTTAGTACTGAAGACATAACAAATATGTGCATCATATTGCAATAAAAGCAAGTTTAATTTGAGCTGCAGGAGGGGTATTGGAAAAGTCACAATGTAACGTATACTTCTCACAAATTGCTCACAATGTGTTGGAATAAACATTACCACGGGACTTCTTGAAACCAACTCGAAACACGCACAATGGCCTGGAATTTTATTCAAAAAAGGAAAATGCATCTGCTGCTTACAAACCACTCACCAAACCATCATATATGTAACAAATTCGAGTGCATTATGTTGGAGAGATGACATTGTAACAAGTTTTTAATTGTGGGCATACATTCCAGTCACATTCAAACACAATTTGCTCACATGTGAAAGGACTGACTTTGTGGGCAAAGTGTGCAAAATGTGTAGTTCTCGGAGAGGTTTTGTATTTACTGAGAAGTTTGTAACAAAATGCCTGTTCTGTAAACCATACTTTTTCTAACTTGTACTTTTACACTTGTAACATAGCACACACATGCACCAATAGGCATACAATAAAGATAACTACGAATTATTGTTGTTTCTTTACTCGATTACTTTCAGTGGGGCTGCAGACTTCAGAGTTTGATTAAGAGTTAGTTAGTAGACATTTCTTTCTCCACGAATAATTTAAAATTAATTTCATACATGCATGCAATCGTAAGATTAATTTGCAAGTGCTAAAAATGTTTTCAAATGTGTGATATTAATTTAGTAATGCTGTTAAACGCTTTATTTGGTACCTACTTTGGATCCTTCTACTTATCCAATCGGAGCTGAATATAACACAATATGGATCATGATTGGAAATTTAATAGAGTTGATGAGAAGTAAAACGGACATGGTAAATTTGTATATATAAAAATAATTATAAGGGATTGGATTGTATCATCTGAGAGTGTAGCTGAGGAAGATATTAGAAAATTTAACTTTGGGTTTGTAGCCTAAATTTACACTTGTTATTTTTAATTTCTGTATGTTTAGTTTTTGAATGTAAATTGTCACTTTAAATTCAAAGTTGTAACAGTTGAAGGAAAGGGGGCCAACTTTGGCTAGGGCCTAGCCACCGCATAAAATGTTAAAATATAGGTAATTAAAATAAATAAATCGAATGAAATTAAAGGAAATGTTTCCGTTGACAAATTCAAAATAACGTGCCCTTTTTCAGTGATGGCAATATGCGGGCGCTTTTAAAGGGACTCGCACGAGTTACACCCCATACTTGCCCGCGAAATACCCTCAAAATGCCAACAGTAGAAATTTCACACAAATACAACAAGATCGCCTGCATTTCGCCATTAGGGCACTTTGCAAGTATTTTAACTCAATCACCACTCAAGTCGCCCACATTCCACCCGTACCAGAAACATACGTCCAGGATCACATTTGCTCTCGTTAAGCCCCATTAATCAATCAATCAATCACATTTGCTCTCAACCCCAGCTTCCCCGCACCTCCCACATAAACTGCACGGGCCCAGCATATTGCCCGAACAGCTCTGTTTGCTGGGTTGCGCTTACAAAACGTTGATTAGGCCCGAGTTGGATTTGATGGAGGCTTCAGTCATTAACACAGAACTTTACAACACACTAGCTAGGTGTATTCAAAAGAATGAGATACTATTAAGTTCGGCATTTCTGCTTTAAAAGCAACTACGTCACCCTTGTGATCTTCCATCTCTGGATAAATCCCCAATCTATAAAGCTCTGATAGGTATCTTGATACCGTAACTCTCTCACACTTTTATATAGGTCTACAGAGCCACATGTAAATTGTTTCGCTTTGGAATAACCTTCGTAGATTTTCACCAAACATACGTAACTAACTAAGTCCACCATTTGTTCTAAGCAGAAGGGAATCTTTGTGAGGATGATCGCTGCCATGGACGCAGAGAGACTCCTAGTTTCGCAAGGCGGAGCTACCTAACATGAGAGCTCAGTCCGACACTGATGCCCATGGAAAACTGATCTGCAGATGACGTACGTTGGGCATTTGCGAGAAACTTCCCGATTCCTGGACATGACCTGAAGCACGTCAATCTCCTTGGCCTGAATCCACCCATCATGATGATTCAAATTCAGTAGATCTTTATCCACATTTGTAAAATAGTCAGGGGCGTGCGGTCTGGGTATGCAAGGTATGCGGTGCATAGCCATTGCTTTCAGCTTGTTTTCCTGTATTAAAGTAATACAATATTCGTTAATGTATAACAAAATGCTCTAGCAACACCAACAGTTTAGAAAATAAAATTATGGGATAAATCTTTATTGAGTGATCTGTAATTATCTTCGGTACTGTGGGTTATCTTGCCAATTATTTGTAATTCAAAAAAGGGCGGTGAGGATATTAGCTGGAATTGGATATAGGGATTCTTGTAAAACAGCCTTTAAGAACTTAAATATTCTCACTTTACCTTGCCTTTGCATTTATGAAGTTTAAGCTCTGACAATTAAAAATAGGAATCTTATGCCACTAAATAACACTCCATCCACACACACAACACCAGACAAAAGGACAATCTACATATACCAGCCATACGTACTTCTAAATGTAAAAATGGTTCTCATATGATGGGAATACAACTTTTCAATAGTCTGCCAAAAGAAATCAGAAACATTTCAGAATTAAAAATAAATGGTTAATTTCTATAAAACTATACCTAGTTAATGGTGTGTTCTATAATGCAGATGATTTTGTTAGTAGTGGTTCAACTGACAAGTAAGGTAGGCTGCTATTTTCTGATCTTCTTACAGAACTTTTATTGTATTTAATTTATTTCTGTAAATGTTTGAATTTTTATTACTATTATTGTGTATTTATGTACATTTTACATACGCCTATTTTGTTGGTACATTTTAATTTTAATTATGTTTTAGGTTTAAGTCATGACATATCCTATACTTTGTACTTATGTCAAGTCAAGTGTTTGGATGCTAATAAAACGAATGATTGAATGAATTAATTGAATGGGGTCCCCTTAAATCCCCACCACTGCTCTGTCGGAAGCTGTCATTTCAAAAGAGCCGCGTAAAAATCATGTTGCTCCGGTTGCGTTCCGTTACATGCTGGATGTACTGATCCAGTGCGCCAGCTTACTGGATGCATTCCGAAACATGCTGCCAGCGACTACTGAGCGTTCCCTTACTTGCTATCCCAGCATCTCCAGTGCACTGAAAGTACTGGCCCTTTTTCACGCAGTAGCCCCAGTAAAACTTGGAACTGTCATGGCGTCGCACCAAACTATAACATACCAGTGGCACGAAATATCGCTGGTTTGTCCAGAAACAAACGAAGTAGTGAAATTAGTAGTGAACGACAATGAAAAGGAGCGTCTGGAGAAAGGTAAGAATGTTTTGTATATGCTAGTGGACGTATATTTCTCTTGGCAGGGTGCAATTAGTGTAGGCCTAGGCTGACAGTTATAGCTTACGACTATTTTCGCGCCGTCTTCCATACTGTGCTCAGTGCTCTGCAGGTGGATGCTCGTTCCGTTTCTTAAGCCTACTGGCTCGCGCTGGCTCACGCCGGCGCTCACTGGGTCCCAGCAGTCCCAGCATGTAACGGAACGCAACCTCCGATGGCACTGATGACGCTCAGCCTCAGAGTCAATAAAAGAAAGCACAAAAGAACCAACACAATCTGTGAGTGCCAAGTGGAAAAGTCGACTTCTTTATCGATGTGCTGAGAATTACAGGGTTACACCATAACAAAGTTGTTTACATTTTTGTACATTGTTGTGTTTTGTATGCTAAAGATGCTTTAGTTTTTTGTTTATTGTGTCAGTAAATTTTATTTTAAGCTTTCTTCATAATTGTGCCTATATTTCATAAAAACTGAAGATTCATTTCATCGTATCGTGACAATAAGCCCAGCCGAGCGAAGAAGAGACGTCAAATTCATACCAACCAGTTTTTGACAACTAATTATTTCGGTTTGTACGGTAATAGACTAGCTATTAATATTAGATATACTTCACGTAAAAAATATTCATTCAACAGTCCCGTCCTAGTTTTGCCAGCTTGGTTTATAGAAAAATAGTTATAGCCCTAAACCTGCATCACCACATGACAAATGTCACTTCTTTCACATGCCTGGTGCTAGCCTAGGGCCTAGGCCTAGAGCCTAGGCATAGGATACAATGAAGCCAAGGGTTAGCCCTGCCCTAGGCTACTATCCTCTACAGTCTACATGAATAGTGAGTGAAAGTGGTGACATAATTTTAGTTTTTTTAGGGCCATTGCTGTAGGCCTAATAGTCCAGCACATATTATTTTTTTTTAATGCTTTTATTAAACTCCAGAGAGTACGACGCCAACTGTGGCGTAACATAACCGGCATACCAACATTACAGCATTACAGAGTAACATAATTATACAGTCGAAACATTTCGGCTATGAACAAGACGAGATTAATGATTAAAATGAACATTATCAGTTTACAGAGTACATAATTACAGTCGAAACATTTCGGCTATGAACAAGACGAGATTAATGATTAAAATGAACACTATCAATTTACAGAGTACATAATTAAATAGTTAACACAATCAGTCAAGAGTACAACAGAGTACATATTTACATAGTTAACATTTACATAGTTAACGGGTTTACATAGTTACATAGTTATTTACATAGTTAACACAATGAGTCAGACATTTCCACGTATTTCTAGATAATACCCTTTGTGGCAAGATCGATCATGGAATGTGTCCTGGCTGGACATATAAACACATGATACAGATCGCAATCCATAGCGCAGTGGGAGCATTTGCAGTCTGTGTATGATGAGTGGAACTTTTTGTCTCGGCAGAACAGATGGTGAAAACCGTGAGCTGCTACACGGGTTAGAACGTGCCTGTTTTTGGCAAGAGGTTTTTTCCAGTCATCATTTTTGAACAGATCCATAGTAAAGAATTCAGGTCTAATTTCAAGGCGTTTTGACATGCAAACATGAACGACAGTGCGAAAGGCAACTGGTTGGCTTAGGTTGAATTTATGTTGTAGGTCAGCAACAAACAATGACTCATCTACCATCTCATACACCAAGCGGGAACGAGTAAATTTACATAGAGAAAGGACCTTTTTCATGTAAAGGGTCTTAACAGATTCTAATTGTGTGAGGTCAGCTTGGGAGAGGTAGGGCCAGATGATTTCGATACCGTATGAAGCAATCGGGGAGATTTTGAGGTGGAAGAGTTTCATAGCACAAGAGATCGAGAGCGAGTATAATTTGGAGATAAGGTGCATGGCTTTTATGGCAGAGGAACATCTTGCTTTGATGTGGGGAGAGAAAGAAGTACCTTTATAATGGAGTAAGATACCCAGATATTTGAAAGAAGATACAAACTCTACTTTGTGAGTACCGTAGAAAAGCACATCACTTTTGGCTAAATTACCCCCTTTTCTGAACTTAACAACTTTTGTTTTATTGACGTTTACTACTAAAAGGTTGCTTTCACACCATGTTTTGAGTTTTAGTAACGTATGCTGAAGCTGAGCGAGGTTTTCTGAGTATAGTGCGATGTCATCTGCGTACATTATCAAGAAAACGTCTTTGTTAAATTCGTCGAAGATGGATTCCTTTATATCTGAAGTAAATAGGTTGAACAAAAGTGGGCTGGAGGGGTCCCCTTGGAGGACTCCGTTTGACTGTATTATTGGATCGGAGAGGAAGATACCATCGTTAACTTGCACGAAGTTAATATTTAGAATTACACTCAGGATGTTCAATAGTTCGACTGGGATGCAGTTCAGGGATGCAGTTATGGCCTTGGTATGACCTGGTGTAGCTAGGCAGCCTAGGCCTATGCTAGCCAAAGCATAGGGCCTAAGGAGGGTAGCTGTTAAAATCTATAAGATCTTGAATGTGAACATTGAATGTGATTAACCCCTGTAGTTTGTACTGTAATTGTATCGGGGCAAAGCACGGAAGGGAAGGAGGGTAGGCCTAGCACGTAGCACTAGAATTGACTGCACTTCGAAGCAACCGAACTTGGGTTTTTAGTAGCTGTTCACAGTCTTCTCAGATTTATTATGATCAGTTTGACTCGTTTTTAGTGTGTGTTTTTGTTGGACAAATTGAATTGTGTGGTTCAACAAATATTTAGCTTGTAGGCCTATGTACATTGCACTTCTTTGGCCGAATGCCTACGATAAGAAATGACCGATGTAGGCCTATGTGATGGAAATTTGCCCTAAAAAAAAAAAAAAATTTACATTTAAGTTTAACATTTGCCTAAGCATATTCAGAAAGTATTCTGACAAAATTGTTAACAAATGTAGACTAACATTATAGCCTACCTATATTGCAATTTTTGTTGCTGTTTTGCTGATATATTTATGTCTTCTAGAAACTTGTCATGGCTGATGAAAATTGCCCAGGTGGAAGCGAATTACATGTATCTACTGACCGCGGTGGAGACAAATACCAGCAATCAACCTCTGAATTGCCCAGATCTAGAAGAACGTCCTTGCGCCACACTGTCAAGGTGATGCATGAAAGCGAAAAGGAGAAGCCCAATGGCAGCCTTGTAGAATCGTGTAACCGTTGTGGTAAAACATTATTGACGGATTTCTGTTTATGTGTTTTCAAAATCCCCTTCCAATGTGAGAAATGTTTTGTTTACTTAAGCAACCTCACAGAGTTTCAAATGCACATGAAAACACATGCAAAAGTGTCATCTTTAATTAACCCTCCACTAAAAATAGAAATGTCCTCTAAGTCAAATACTAAAGAGGTTTTTAAATGCTCGTCTTGTAAAGAATGCTTTAACACAAAATTGGGTCTTATGGCTCATTCATTGAGTCATGGGATGAAAGTAGACACAGACCTATGTAAGTGCCCCCACTGTAATCGTGAATTCACGTCTACTGCCAGACTTGGGATCCATGTCACTAGAATGCATGTTGAAGACAAGAAATATGTCTGCAATGTTTGCAATAAAACGTTCTCAAGCTGCAATACTTTAGATGCTCACAAAAGACTCCATTTGGGCATAAAACCTTACAAATGTGATGTATGTGGCAAAAGTTACAGTCAAAGCGGAAATCTTGCATACCACATGAGTACACACTCTGGCGTCAAAAGCTACATCTGCCATCTATGTGGGAAGGCATTCCTTACTAGTGGTATCTTGGCCAACCATGAGAGAAGACATGCCGGTTTAAAACCCTACATTTGTGACCTGTGTGGAAGAGCATTTGCCGACAATTACACACTAACCCATCACAAGGTAGTTCATTCCGGTATTAGAAGTTTTATGTGCGATATTTGTGGTAAAGCTTTTATACATAAACATACTTTATCATCTCACAAACGCATCCACAGTGGTGACAAGCGTTATCGGTGCTCCATCTGCGAAAGAGCTTTCACACAAATGTCGACCATGTTACAGCATCGCAACACGCATACAGGAGAGAAATCGTACCGCTGCGTGTGTGGGAAATCATTTACGCAGCAGTCGTCTTTAGCTCGCCATAAACGATTACATGATGGTGAAATTGAATCTTTCTCTTGTAGTTTATGTGAAAAGAAGTTTGCTTACAAAAGTACATTATATAAACATAAACGACGCTCTCATGGGATTAATAATCCATGCACAAATAGTGATTCACAAATATTTTGACATCGTTAGAAAAGTTCAAGAGAGCAAGTATTGTCAGCATAGGCAATAGGTCTATTAAGCAAATATGGTACAAAAATAGTATTAAGACATGCCTTAAGCATCTTGTTTAGATTCAAGATAAGGCATTGTCCATGCAATACTTTTTCTGAGCATTCCCATGATCAGAGGCAGGTATTTTTGGAAGCCACAAAAATCGTAATAAGGGCCTAACCTATTTTCTTTCTTTAATGAGTACGAATTTAATTGTGGTCTTGAAAATAACTTTTATCTTAAGCATTTGATATTTGGAAAAATCGCAAAATTGGGCGTTTATTGTGATTCTAATAGGTAAATGGCGACATTGCACCATATCAGCAAAAACTCCCGGATATTACGTGAAATGGGTAATTATTTTTCATTATCCTGATTTTTCAGTATCCTTAATGTCAATTTAATTTATGCGACTGCTTCATTTCATTGTGTGTGTGTGCACGTATGTGAGTGTGTAGACATAGCTACATGAATTTGTATGTTATAGTTGAGAAACTGTAAGAATGACGGTCCCCTCCTTATCCCCTCCACTGCTACCTGACCCTCCCTCAACTCCATGAAACAGCAAACTGAACAACTGAAACAAACCGATTTTCAGTTACGTATTTCATTTTGTCAGGTTGTCACGGAGTTGAGGGAGGTCGAGTAGCCGTGGAGGGGATATGGAGGGGGCCGTCTTTCTTACTCAACTTTAGTAAAGCCAAGATTGATGCATCAATGTTCCTATTTTTACTTTTCTACAATCACCCTTAACAAAAATTCACATAAAATTTTTGTCTTGTGACCGATAAGTTATTTGACAATTTTCCCCTCCAAAAAAAACTATAAATTCACTTCCACAATCCCACCAAATTTCCGGTATCATCATTTTTAATAAACAACTAAATTTGAAAAAAAATCTCCACAAATACTGCCTCTGCTTATGATTAAAAAGTCCTGATCCATAGTAAAGCTCAAAATTTCTAGTTTACCCTCTATGGCAAGATTCAAAGCTCATACATGCTATACAGCTTCATTTATGACAAGCTATTTTGTTCAAATTGACTCCTTGGCATTTTCATGTGGCTTGTACAATTAATGAAATCTAAATACAATATCTATTCATAACTTGATCAATTGAATTGCATTCTTTCTACCCTCACTTGTTTCCTCAACACACTCCTCGCAGACACTGATATGAAACAGTGGAGCCTTATTTTGTTGATCATCATTCGAAATTCATAACCACTTTTAACTTGAAATGCGCTCGAAACAGGAAATTTCTCCGCACAAATTTTTAGTGTGAAGATATTTTTCCACTGAGACTTACGGAGATTTCTTTCTGGCAACCTTTGACAACACTTGATCAATATTCTTATCCATGACTGTGATTGGTCTGGTTTCAAAAACTTTCCTCTCCAAACTAGAACCCGTTTAGTTTAGTATAGGCCTAGATAAGGTACTACTGTAGTTACATGTCCATATGTTACATAACATAACAATAGTGCTATTTTGTTCCCAAAAAAAGAATACATAATCTGATACATACGATAATGAGAGCAATATTACAGGTGTTCAAAAATAGGTACTGTACAGTGGCGTGCACTGAGAGGAAGCAAGGGAAGCAATGCTTCCCCTAACATCCCTACTACTGCTACCAAAATATCAATTTTTCTAAGTGCTTATAATCTATTCCCATTCAAAATCCACTCATTTGTCAACATTTGTTCCCACATTTAATTTATAATTGATATATTCTGCTCTACCTGCAGTTCCCCTAAATACACAAGGTTCAATGATGATTTTCTGTCATGAAACACATTAGCTTAACAGTTAACATACCATAGAAGCAGTGCATTCTTGGATTTTCGGCCATTAGAAATACCAATAGCTTTCAAGTTCCTAACCTAACAGACGGAGTATATACGCAGTTTTTAAATGCGACGAAAAGCAGTGCGTCAGAGGGTCGGGTCTGATCGGGACAGAAAAAAATAGAAAAGGACAGAGCAATCATTGAAAAAGGAGAAGTGCTTGCTGTGGAAGTTCTTTAGATCATTGTATAATGTATTTGTCGCAAATTAGTGTAGCCATTTTGTTATGTGATCAATTAAAAAACAATAATTGAAGAATTTGAAGTTGGTACGGCTTCACCGGAAATATGTAACCTAAGACTGAAGACCTCTGATGGGGGTGACACCCCAGTCCCTTTTGCAAGTTTGCCAAATTCAATTTGAAAATTTTGTAACTTATTGCTTCCTCTCCTACATATCTCACCACACGCCACTGGTAGGCCTACTGTAGTTTTATTTTTTCCTAAGTTTTGTTTTAAAAAATTCAAAAAGTGTTGTTTTTGTCTTTTTTCACATTCCACGCATTGCAAAACAGTGAGAATAATATGTGCGACTCCATACAGTAGTTGTCTAAAACCTGAGATCCTACACTGGTCATTGAACTCATTGAGACATAATCTCAAGTTGAGCATGCGAAGGGTAAGTAATGCCAAACATACGAAGAAACAGGTAGGTACACACAAAAACACACACACTTAAAAACACACACACTTTAAAACACTTTAAAATTTTCTTGGAAAAAAACAAAATTAAAATCTGAACATTTATATGTACACTCAGTACACTGTGCAAAAGGTATGGTTTGTATTGACAATTCAGCACTGAAAAGTTTAAGAAAAACATTAGAAATTGAAATTAAAAAAGCTCCAGTTATATCATTGTCTCAGGCATACAATTTTCAACCCTATATATAAAAATGTGTGGAAAAAAACAGGAAACAATGTTCTTCCCAAAATAAAAAACAACTGTACTTGTTTCAAATTAGGATTTTATTGAAAATCCCAAATTTGGTAATTAATTAATTGACATTGTCAACAAAAAATATTAAAATAATGTATTATTAAAACGTTGATAAACTTGTTAAGCGAGCGAAGCGAGCGTCTCCACTAGACTCTTATGGCACTTCGTTCTGTTTTTTGTTTGTTTTTTTGTTTTTATGTCTGTCGATAGCGGTCGAACGGAGAGTCCGATCAACTTGAAATTTTTTACCATCCACAAGCCTTGATGTGGGTAGAAGGTGTATAGTTTTGAGGCAAAATCGTTCGAAAAGTTACAAAGTTACACCATAAATACTTAAAAATATTTTTCTGAAACAAAATGGCGGCAAAATGTGAGAAAGACATATTTTTCTACAGATTTTTCCGGTCACGAATATGTTTATTTTTTGGCGATCTGATAAATATTGGCAAAGTTACACAAAAGTTACTCGAAAATATTTTTCTAAAACGCAGTAACGGCAAAATGTGAGGTGGCTATCTTGAAGTAAATTTTTGTTCGGTCGTGAATATACTAATGTAAACGCGATCTGATACGTATTAGAGGCAGAAATTACATTTCTATTGCTGTAATTAGTGTTAGTAACGGTGGCGGACCGTGTTGAAAACATGACCACGAAAATTCTTAGCAACGCACATTGCACTGCATACAACAATGTCGGAAAGTATAATAGCCATGGAAATAAGAACAATTTTTGCAATGAGCATTCTTGAATTGTTGTTGATTGTTGTTCGTATTAGCATTGAAAACTTTTCACCAGAAAGTTCGTAGATATTGACGCGCTCGCTTATCAACGCGTCAAACAGAGCGTTTTTCTAGTTATATTATTATACAAACATACATTTCCTGAACAAAATATGGTGTCTCAATGGGTTACGTAAAGACAAATAGCTGTGGCCCCGGGAGCTCAATTGGAAAGTACCGGTTCACCACTAAATTTAGTTGGATGATCTGGGGTCAAGTCCCAGTTGAGGTAAACTTTAAAGAATGCTATAATGCTATGCATGACATGACAGCAATGTATATTTTAAGATCTTTTTGGGACGTGCTAAGTCTTGACAAGAAAACAGTCTAAAAATTAAATTTGGGCACACTATTGCTGCCTTGATGGCTCAAACAGTAGAGCCAAACACATTGCAAATACCCTCCACCCCATACCACACACACACACACACACACACACACACACACACACACACACACACACACACACACACACACACACACACACACACACACACACACGCACACACCGCACGCACACACACACACACACACACACACACACACACACACACGCACACACACACACACACACACACACACACACACACACACACACACACACGCAAAGAAAATGAACCAAGTGGATTACAAGGACAAGCCTCTTTGTGGGAAAACGCTTGACTTGAATCTACTTGAGATTATGAGAATATTAGAAGATGGTTATATTTTTGGTTTGAACTCGACTTATAAGAATGACTTAGGACTTCCATGAAAGAATTTCTGAATCTGTAGAAGAATTTCTTAAGACATTTCTGAAATGTTCCATAAAGTTACCATAACAATGTACATTTTAATTAAAAAAAGTTGTAGAGCAGCAAAGTGTATCTCGTAGGCTACTCGTGGAAGAGTATAGCAGTAAACGGGATTATGCAAAGGTATGTATAACAATGTTTTTGGCCGGAATTACTGCAGACGGCGTCGGTGGCGCCGCGACGCCACGTGACGCCGCCACACGACGCCACTGAACGTTTTGGCTTATAACTTTTACACCGTTCGTCTTACAGAAAAAAACTACTGTAATTTTTCGTTCAGCTTTAAATATGAATTGATTGATATCAATAACTTTATGATTAGATGAGCGTAGCGAAGCGGAGTGAATCTCTTATTTCAACTAGATCGGTGTTTTGTCTATGTGTGGGTACAAAGTTTTTTCGTCGCGCACAGATCAAACGGCTTGACGGATTTGGATGAAATTTTAAGTCAACACTCGTGATCACTAATCTAGATGCTGATAACATAACCAGAAAAATCCGTCTAGATGCTAACCTACACAAAATTAATTAGTGAATAGTATCGAGTTTTAATGTCTTGTTCTTAGCATTCAGGTTAAACGGCTTGACGGATTGGGCTGAAATTTAAACTCAACATTTGTGACTTCCTAACTAGACGGTTTTAACAAAACCAGACAAATTCGTGAAGTTGCCAACCCACAAAAAATTAATAAGTGAAAAATCAAGTTTTAATTTTTGTTCCTAAAACTTAGTGACGAATTTAAATAATTTTTTGTATTTATTTCCAAAATAACAATGTCAACGCGTGGTAAAACGTATGAAGTTGTAACTTTAACCGCCGTTTCGTAAAAAAATATTACTTTGTTTCTGGGCAAAAGTTTGTTCGTCGCGCACAGGTCAAACGGCTTGACGGATTTGGTTGAAAGTTTCAGTAAACACTCGTAACCACTACACTAGATGATATTAACATAATCCAAACAATTCGTGAAGATGCCAACCTACAAACAAATAGTTTTGAAACTAATCTATTTTTTTTGTCTTTTATGAAAACATACCGTCTTTTGTTGATAATTTTGTATAATGGTTACGCAGCCTTGAGCTGCTATATACCTTTTGTTTGGAAATGTCTCTTTGCCTATACCTTAAAACAAATTTTGAAAATCTGTCGAGATTTGACCGAGTTGTGGCAGTTTTGGTTTTTGTATGTATGTGTTATCAAAAAAATTATTCCAAAATGTATCAACATATATATATATATATATATATTTATTTTTGTGCGTGGCAAGTGTTTTAAAAATATAAAAGAAAAGAAAATTTGAAAAAAGTAAAACGACAATTTTTGAAAAAAAGCATTTTTGAAATTTTGAAGCAAAAAAAGAAATAAGTTAATTTATAAAATTTTGAATTTCAAAAAGTACATACGTACACTCATATAAACTGTCGTAGATACGTAAAGAAAGAAATTCGAAAAAAGTGTAAAATTGTAAAAGTAAAAAAAAAAATTGGTTCAAGATGGCAGTTAACAAAACAATTCGAAAAGTTTATCATGTGTTGACACCATTATTATGCTTACCATTATAGAAAATTATAAACATCCGACGGTATGTTTTCATTCAAAAAATTTTGATTTGTCTAAGAAATTATTTTTGTGTAGGTTGGCATCTTCAAGGATTTTACTGGCTATGTTAATAACATATAGTGTAGTGATCACGAGTGTTAAAGGCCCACTAAACCCTCACATTTCGTTTAAAACGTGTAATTGTAAGCCTAATCTGTAACGGTTAGGGCATGTGTCAAGTTGCCTAGTGTATTCAAACTCCTGGAATCCAAGAAAAAGTGTTTCGCCCCAGGCGTTGTGACGTAGATGAAACTACGCGCTGCTCGCTGCATATGGAGCATCGTCTGAGTTTCGAGGCCCGCGCCAATATATCTCGTCGTCCAGATCCATCTAATTCACTTGAGCACAAATCAAACATACCGCTGAGTTCGTCTCACTTCGGTCTACACGATGAATGTACCTTCTACCATTTATGCAACTTATTTTATAAAATGTTAAATATGAAGCAATAACTACATAATTTAGATGGAAACACAACCAATTTCAAGCAAATGTTATGAGGAGCTAGCTTTAAAAATCAGGATTCCAACCAGCCTATAATGTTAACTGAAATGTTTAGATATTACAAACAGAAAACCAGCAAAACATTGATGGAAATTTAGCAGATTATCGTGTGTATATAACAACGCGTGTTGCGGCCTATTGCCTGATACGTCCGCGAATATATCCAGTGAGTTGCGTAGATCGAGATCAGTCAAACTACTAGTCTTTACTATCGACTATAAAAACATTGTATTGATTTCTCTTGCATTGTACAGTGTGTCGTCATATCTTAATGAGTCAGTGTGTCAGTATTAATGAGTGCTCTCAAACTCAAGTTATTTCCCGAGGAATCATGAAACTACGTGGGATTTCTACCAGTCAGGCCTGGAAATAATAATAATAATAATTGATACAAATATATTAAATAGGCCTTAAGAACACGTCAAAACTACAATTAAGTCGTGTGTGTCATGGTTTGGTTGTGTGCGTGTGCGTGATTTACATATTATTCGTGTTTGCATCATTATCATTATTATTATTGTTATTATTGGTGGTATTATTACTTGTATTATTATATTATACTATTATTAATCTATCAACTTTATTTTATTATTGGCATCAATGGAAATCCTGTGGCTAAAAATTGCCAGTAACTAAAATTACAAATCTTGAAAACCGCAATACTAATATTAATAATATCATGTTTAAGCTACAATATAGTTTGTTCATGAATTCGAAGTAATTATATATGCGTTTTTTTTTTATTTTTTTATTAAAGTGTTGATAGCAATAGATTGAGACATACAACTAATAAGTTTATAATTGGAACATTTTATTGTGTACAATGTACAAATGCGTCGATGTTTTCAGCCAAGCTATTAAAAGCTTGACAGGCCATCGGCGGCTTTGCCCGCGCTCGCCGAGTTGTACTCCGCGGCAGTGAACGGACAACACGTATTATTATATACATAAGATAATCGGCTACATTTTCATCAATTTCTTGCTGGTTTTCTGCTTGTAATATCTAAATATATCAGTTAACATGACAGGCTTGTTGGAATTCTGATTTTTAAAGCTAGCTTTTCATAACATTTGCTTGAAATTGGTTGTGTTTCCATCTAAATTATGTGGTAATTGCTTCATGTCTAACATTTTATTGAATAAGTTGCATACATGGTAGAAAGTTGTTTAAACATTCATCGTGTAGACCGAAGTAAGACGAATTCAGCGGTATGTTTGATTTGTGCTCAAGTGAATTAGATGGATCTGGACGACGAGATATATTTGCGCGGGCCTCGAAACTCAGACGATGCTCCATATGCAGCGAGTAGCGCGTAGTTTCATCTACGTCACAACGCCTGGGGCGAAACACTTTTTCTTGGATTTCAAGAGTTTGAATACACCAGGCAACTTAACACATGCACTAACCGTTACAGATTAGGCTTACAATTACACGTTTTAAACGAAATGTGAGGGTTTAGTGGGCCTTTAACTGAAACTTTCAACCAAATCCGTCAAGCCGTTTGACCTGTTCGTGACGAATAAACTTTTGCACAAAAACAAAATAGTATTTTTTTACAAAATGGCGGTTAAAGTTACAACTTCAAACGTTTTACCACGCATTGACATTGTTATTTTGGAAATAAATATAAAAACGTATTTTAATCCGTTTATAAGTTTTAGAAACAAAAATTAAAACTTGATTTTTCACTAATTAATTGTTTGTAGGTTGGCAACTTCACGGATTTGTCTGGTTAGAAGTCACAAATGTTGACTTTAAATTTTAGCCAAATCCGTCAAGCCATTTGACCTGTGTGCGACGAACAAAACATTATAACTCGATACTATTCACTAATTAATTTTGTGTAGGTTCAGGTTGGCATCTAGACGGATTTTGCTGGTTACGTTATCAGCCTCTAGATTAGTGGTCACGAGTGTTAACTTAAAATTTCATCCAAATCCGTCAAGCCGTTTGATCTGTGCGCGACGAAAAAACTTTGTACACACACATAGACAAAGCGCCGATCGAGTAATAATGAGAGATTCACTCCGCTTCGCTACGCTCATCTAATCATAACGTTATTCATATCAATCGATTTGTATTTGAAACTGAACGAAAAACCATTGTAGTTTTTTTTCTGTAGAACGAACGGTGTAAAAGTTATAAGACAAAACGATCGGTGGCGTCGCGGCGCCACCGACGCCGTCTGCAGTGATTCCGGCGATGTAACCCTGGCCCAAAAACATTGTTATTAGGGATGTCAACGATAATCGTATATCGATAAATATCGATAATATCGCGATATGGCTGGTCATATCGCGATAATCGTACGATATGTAATTCTGTGCGATATGCCGATAATCGGCAATGACTTGATATTATATTTGAATTTGTGTGCCCGTCGAGCGCCCTCATAGCTTTAGCTTTATGGCGTTTTCCACTGGGCCGCACTGAGTGCGCCCTGAAACGTCACAGTCACGTGATGCACGGCACCAGTGTTGCCCTCAGTGCAATACCCAGTGGAACATATTTATTTTTTCAGTGCAACAAATTGGCGGTAAAAGTGATAAAAATCAAGATGTTTAAACGATATGAAAGGCATTTTAGAAGATAACAAAGCAACTTCACTCAAGTTTCTGTAGCTAGAAGGTACAGTCGTTAACTAGGCTACATAAGAAGTACTAGAAATCAAGTTCCATGAAAAAGCCTTGGGCAAAGGGTGAACATAACCTCAAACTTAATAACGCCGTACACTGCGTCTATATCACAATAGTGGTAAACAACATCTTCCAGTTGTGTTTTTATGTTTGGTTTAGATGTTTGTTCGATTTTAGCTTCACTATCTGACGAAAATACTTGGCAATTCCATTTCCACGTACAATTTTCCCGCGTCTATGGCCGCCATATTTGCACTGAAAACACCGCACTGACCCCCGAAGCCAGTGCGGCTCAGTGCGCACTCGACTGCACTGCGTCAGTGCAAGAGCGCCAGTGGAATACGCGAAACCCGCACGAGTGCAATTTATCGTTACCAGTGGAATATGCGACTCGCACTGAGTGCGCACCAGTGCGGCCAGTGGAAAACGCCATTACCTTTCGGTAAATAATATACTTCGGGCGGTCCGCCATCAAAGGGCTTACACAGCCGCGCAAGATCGCTTTACGACACTACCCTAACCTTCCCCCCCCCCCCCCCCGACCCAACCCCTCAACCCGCCGACCGTGCCAGCGCCCGCCCGTCTAACCGGGCCCATTATCCCTAGCACGTGCGTATTGTGTCGGCAATTCGCGCACACAGGTTCATTTTGGGTTCATTCATGTTACTGTCTCACATTTCAAATAGCCTAGGTAAGACTTTGTTGGTATCATGTTTCATGGCTTCTTTGTTCTTCCACTATTAGTAATTGCCGCACAGTGTGTTTGACAGGCACGTCTGTGCCGCCGTCGGTTCTCAGTTGCCCAGCGATGTGTTTTGACAGGCCCTGCTGTAGAAGCTTCGTTGGCCGCGACGCGTCATTGCGGTGAGGCCCATAAGACATGTACCCGGTGAGGCCGGTCGGCCGCTAGACCGGCCGGCTCGGACGAATTGAACCCCCCCCCCCCCCCCCCGCCCCTTCCACTCATCAGCCAGCGCCAACAACGCTCGGAGCGCACAAGCCACTCTTGCGCTTCATTACGCTCGAAAATAAGTCGATGACGATAAGACAAACTTTAAAAAAGTAATGAATACTCAATGTACCCATACCTTTTGACTATATAGGCCCATAATAGGCCTATTATCGTGAAGATATTCCCGATATTAATTTAAATAGGCAATATCGACGCGATATTTTTTTATGGCGATATTATCACGATATATCGCGATTTTTTAAAAAAAAATTTGCGATTATCGATATGGAATTTCATATCGTTTGACATCCCTAATTGTTATACATAACTTAGCATGATCCCGTTTACCGCTATACTCTTCCACGAATAGCCTACGAGAGCCAAAATCATACATCTTGCGCTTCTACAGGCTTTTACAAATGATTTCAAACTCCCTAAAATGTATTTACAGTTTTTATATTTTTCTGCTTGATGTCCATTATTTAATTTGCAGCTGGATATGTATGGCCCATTTACAGGCTAGATGACACAAAATAGTTCAGGAGGGGAGGGTTTGGGGGGTGGGGGGGGGGGGGGGGATAGTCCCAGTAATAGAACTACGGGTATGAGAAATAAACATATTTGATTGTTTTGGAAACACTTCACAATAATGGGAAAGTGATTATCATCACGTGTGGTTTCGTATAAAAAGCATAAGCATACTATAGATTGACAACACCACGCCAAAACGGGCGAGTCAAAGTCGACTGGAATGCAGGTGATAGCGCATAAACGCGTGCTCCTAGCACTCGGCGGGTGAACGGTAGCGGCAAAACATGGCTTCACTTACATTGCATTATTTCCGAAACTATTCAAGCTAGAGCAATATTTTAAGCACCACAAGAAAGATGACAGTTATACCTTGACGACGGTAGTTTTATATTAGTGACAGGTTTCTTGTAAACCATACAAATTGCGACCGTAAAAAACGTAGAAATCTTCGAAAAGGTTTCCACTAACATTGCTCTGCTTTAATGACATTATTTTATTAACTATTAATGTTTGACAAAAATAGTGCACATCATCGTGTAGAGGAAGGTTAGACAAAAGTATAGATGTGGTTCAATGTTTGATGCGCGTATTGGTTATCTTGAAACCATGAGTTGAATATTGGGGAACGTTGTTTTGCCGTAGCCTGCTGGCTACGGCCGGCCGTATAGCTCTGCCGTAAGCGCGCAGGAGAGATGTGTTCCCGACCACTGCTGACAGCAACTGACACCTGCTAGCTGCACTTCACTACCGGCCGCCCCTAAAAAAACGAATAGACTACACCCGGATGCGCGCGCAAGCTTTCGCGCGCGGAGATGTGCTCGTGGTAAATCTATACTCTAAACTATTTAACTCTGTTTTTCATGTTCTTACGAAACCACATTTTGCTTATTAGTGACATTTCAATATAATATAGCGTTTCAAGATAGTATTACGCCAAAAATATAATTTCATACGGTTCTAAAATTGGGAGTAAACAAGATGATGAAGAATGTTGTTGCTTTACGTCTCTATTATTGCAATCACGCTTTTCGATGCAAAGAGGGGGTGACAGATGATTATGACAAGGGAAATTTAAAAAAAATCATGCCTGATGCGCGGGATTCGAACCCACGTCCCTAGGTGACATGCGCTCAAGCTGCGTACGGCTGGGACAACTGAACATGCTTAGCTAACAATCGTTTCAACACGATCGTGTTATCCGGTTGATAACTGGAACAATCGACTCTGTGTATTGCCAGAGAGAAGAATGTGCTTATGCGGTAATTATGAGGTGTAGGAGCCGAAGGTTTCTTATCATTGGGTTGTGAGTCAGAAAGAGAGAGAGAGAGAGAGCGAGAGGCACACAGTAGCACCACAGGTCGCACGCAGCTGTCTCGGTGAGTACAAATTACAATTAGTATCACTTATCAGAGCACCACATTTGGTGGTGTTTGTCCCGAAACAGTCTTACAGATGCTGTCATCATAGATAACTGATTCGTCGTCGTGGCTATAACCAGCGAGCCCCAATTTCAAAATACCGATGTTGTTGTGGTGGCCTGGCCACGAGTCACTCGTTCATGACGAACGTGGTAGATTGTTTTTTGGGAATTGGCGTTTAGGCTGGAGCGTGTTGAAAATATTCGCCGGCGTCGGAAGTATAAAAATTAACAGTAAAAATAACACTAAAGTTTGAATGAATCATAGGCTCATAAGAGCCCACTGTTGCTCATCAGCCAATAGGATTGGTCAAAACCTTACTGTTACTGTTACTGTTAATTTTCATTGTAGATTCGCCAACTTAAAAAATATGTAGTACTCAATGTGAAGACTGGGAATGTAGCAAAGATGATTTTGATACGTTTTATTTAACGGTTTTCCGTTTTGTTTGGGGGGGGGGAGGTTGGGGAATGAATAGCTGGAGGGCTCTAGTTTTGTGCTATCAATACCATTCAATGTACAACTATAGATATGATTTATTCATTGTGTCGTACAACATTCAACTATCATTTTTCATCATTCGTATTGAACCCTAAAACCCATGAAACTGGTTTGTTATCGTGATTTCGCCCCGAAATTTGAAGGCAATCCAAAAAATTGATGTTTCCAAACTTCAATCTTGTGTACTGTTTCCAAGTTTCCATGAACATTTGAAGACGATTATCTGTTGTATAAGACTAACACAATAATAATTCGTTACTTAGTTTTGCTTTCTGAAATGCCCCCAAAACTAAACAATTTATTGAAGAAACTTTTAGTATAATCACCTTGTGCAGTTCGGATGTCAAGACTTACGTCGTTAGGCCTACACTACAATACAATTAGGCTGCATAAGGGGTTTATCTAGTTGCGGGTTTTTTGCTACCGACAATATCTTACATTGTAGGTCCAAGTTAGTGTAAATCTATGCGTTTTGTAGGCTCAACTACTTTTTAAAAGTAGCACTGTTACAGCTACAGCTACTTGATCTTTGAAAGTAACTTAGCTACTTTTCAGCTACTGTATTTTCTCAAGTAGCTCGCTACTTGTACAGCTACTCAAAAGAAGTAGTGACGCTACTTTACAGCTACTTTCATTTTTTATAAAGGACCAAGAGTACGTACTATTTATTGAAACAGCGGTACGGTCCGGAGGTGAGTCATACTCATTATCACAGCTGACGGGGTGAAACAGGAAACTCAGTGCTGGGGAGGCGGTTTTGGTGTCAGTCGTCATTCCGAACCTGTGACGGTGGAAATTGTGGCGGGCGAAGCAAAACGTGTGTTTGTTTATTGCAAAAATAGATTAGCGGCGACTTTCACTAGTCTTATGAGGAGGCAGAGAGACTATTGAGACTACTGACTGACTGACACAATATCTAATACTCGTAGGGGTGGACTGGGATAAAAAGGCCCGGGATGCTGGGTTTCGGGGGGGCCCGCACGAGGTGGCGTGGCGCAGCTGGGGTCTGGGGCGAAGCCCCAGCCGCCGGAGGCAAATACGCCGAAGACGTAAAACATTTTTTGGGGTTGCATTGGATTATATAGCCTAAAATGCGATTTTAGCGGCCACCCTACCAGTAGCACTACCGGGCGCGTTATTGAAATTTTAAGAAAACGATATTCGAGGTAGTTAGTGTTAGTGTTACTGCCCATTACCACCATTAGTGTTACTGACAAGACAAGTACTAAATATTGTCACTCGCAAAATGCTATAGCGTGCGAGCGGCTTTGACAAGGTTTCCTGGGCCCTTAGTCACCAAGTCGCGGACACGTGGCGTGCGATATTTCAAAATAATACTTAAAGAGTGGGGTTAAGATTTTTTTAGCAATATAAAGAGAAGTATTTACATCATAGGAACTTTCTGGTGGCAGCCCGGACTGCCAAAGGGCCCGGATTTGCCCAGGGGCCCGGGATACGATCGCATCCCGGCATCCCTAGCCAGTCCGCGCCTGAATACTCGCATGCTTTATTGCTTTATGACATGCATAATTGCATAATTATATGGATGTTACAGAAAGCTAAGTGAATGAAATGTTCTTAGTTTGACGCTCCCCCGTTACTCCCCTCCCCTATGTGACCACTCCTTACCCCGTGACAACACGACAATCATAACATAATAGATTGTATTATATTATCTGTAACCTTTCAGTCATAATTGTTATGCTGGTGCATAACCACCCTTGGTGCACACATAACAGGGGGGTGAGTTTCAAATTATGTCAATCCAAAAGTATCTGCATTCTAGATATAAATAAGAGGAACCAACATGTTTATATTCTGATTTGATTTGCAACAGTGTAGAACTACTTTTTATATGTTGTTCATTACATCTCCATTGATGAAGATAAGATAACGCATAGAAAATTATGGGGTGTAAATCTAGGTGTAAACAATTAGTAATTACTTATTTAAATAAAGGTCTAATTTTTTAGTATAGGCCTAGTACCTATACAATATCATTCATCATTGGTTGAAACGAATATTTTGTATGAGCTTATTGTCTTATCTTTATTATTGTTGACTGTCCCTGGAGCTTTCATTTCAGGTATAAAATAACAATCAGCATTTTTCATTTTGGTTTTCATGTTTGTGAATGTGATCAGTCTAGCGTTACAGAGCAAAACTCAACCAGTAGACTGTTTGTCCCAAGTAATTGAGAATGGTAACAACTAACAATTCCACCCCCAATAAAAGCACTGAGCCACTGAGGTGAAAAGGTAAGGCAAATAAAGAACACTGCGGGCCCGGATTCACAACAATTATTTTTCTGGTCTTGACCGGCCAAACTTTAGACCTACGAAACCAGACCCAGATCACATGAAGAAGTCACTAATTCCTGGTGGGAACAAGAACAATATGCACATAACAGTAATATGTTTTCAAATCTGTTCTCAGATATTTTCCTGGATTCACAAGGGATTCAAAGTTAGGCCCGGTTTTAGAGATAAGACCAAAAGAAGACCCCTTGTGAATCCGGGCGTTCAGGTAAATAAAAGCAACATAGTTTTCAATTGTGACTTAAAATTGTACTGAAAATATGGACGTGTTCAGCCTACGAATGAACCATTTATAATATTGGATTGCATACGGAATGCGTGGGTGGGGTACAGTTAAAAGTGTGGCGAAGGGTGGGTGGTACAGTTTACACCATGTATGTGTCTTATATTATATGTGGTTTGCACTAGCGTAGGCAAACAACCAAACAGCTTCATGAACGAACGAACCAAATATATATTTTGACCTAGGGTGTTTTAAATATAGCGCGCTGGAGGGTGCAATCACTTTTAATTCCAAAGGCGGTGGTAATCTTTGGTCGTCACAGATTGTTGGCAAAATGAGCAATAATTTCCACAGTGTTTAATTATTTTAGTAAACGGATACAGTATTTTAGTATTTTTATATTTTCTTATCGTCAACACGAAATAAACCAAAGCAGCAGTTAAAATGAGAGATGAATGAGATCATTGATGAGATTCATGGATTCCGGAAAACCTTTGAAAATGTTCGAACTGCGTTCTCTTTCCCGCCAGACTCTGCTGTGAATAGTTTTGTTGCCAAGTCCTAAATTTACTCGCACAACTGTGGGATAATACATTGTTAATCATTTTTAACTAAGTTTTTAGTGTAAAATAATTCCACTTGCAAATCGTGATTTTGTTATGTTGGACAATATTTTAATATATTTTCTTTCACAACATCTGGCAACACTGGGTTCACAGGTCTTGCTTACAATATGGCCGCATGTTAATTGTAAATTTTCTTTTTTGTTTGCCAATTCGTTGAAGCTAAACGTTTGTGGGTAGGTGTGAAATATAATAGTTTTATTTCAACCGTACATTAATTGACTTTGAATGCGGTTGATTTTAAATTTATTACAGAATAGGTAAGTAGCTCTAAACCTTTACATTAGCCACTATTTCTGCACATTTAAAAAACCGGTTCGGCTAGGCCTAGGCTCTCCTGGCTCTCCGGCTGGCTGTTCTGTGTCGAGACCTTCCTGGGCCTAGTTATTAGGCCTAATCTATTGTGTTAATTTGTTTTAGATTTGCTTCGCTGAAGTAACAACGACGTAGGTAGGAAAACCTGCAAAATAGAAAGGGAATGTTTGAACATCATACACCTGAAATACGAGAAGCAAGTAGGTGCGTAAATTAATAAGCACTTGAAATACGAACCAACTCCGGTTAGGCCACCTACTGTAGGCCTAGGCTAGCACGCGCCGTGACTGGTAATGCTGAAAGCTTCATTCTTAAGCCTTGTTCGGTAGCGATAGGCCGTATGTCCTAGAGCTAATGGTGTTTTAACATTTCAGATTGCGAGTGCGAGGTTCTCAGCAACGCCAAACTATTCTTATGGGAGCTAGCGGCCCTGGTAAGTAGCCTAGGCCTAGGCCTACTAGCCTAGCCCTACACCCTATGACCACCTAGAGGCCCATTTGTCTTTGGCGTAGGCCTAACTTCCCGTAGCCTAGATGAAGGATGATGAAAGTCTAGGGGCCAAGTATGTTTGAACTCTGTTAGGCCTAGCCTAGGCTATATTATTTAACAAGGTGTGTCTCTTGACTTTGAGAATTGTGCACAAAAAATAATTAGTTGGTAGGCCTAGGCCTAGGCTAGGCTAATGATGGTGCAAGAGGGAAACTAGGCCTAGCTAGCTAGCCCTATATTAAGGCTGTATGCCCACCTACCCTGCAGAACACAATTTATCTCTGTTGAAATTGCATTTTTAAGTGCTGGAAAATAGTCACATAAGTCTGGTAAAAGAAAGTAGGCCTATGTCTAGGCCTATGTCATCTCTTGGGAGTTTTGTGCTCTTGTGAATGTTTCTCTGTTTCAATCAATAAATTTGGTATTGTTTCCATTGGGTGTCCGCTCCGTTTTCATATTTCAATACCCGGAAAGTACTCCAACCAGTTACCACTACATAGTACAATGTGTAATATGTGCCCAAACACGGTTTTCTGTCCGCTAAAACATTAGGCCTATTAATTACATTTATCAACGAGATAAAAGAGGGTGTTTACAACTACGCATGACGCTTTTGCTGCCAGTGACAGGTCTACCAACGTGTAGTTCAAGGTTAGGGGAGGGGTTACATCCCCCTAACCCGGTTAGGGTTCTTTCAACGGTTGGTAACACTTGTTTCATGTCAAACATGGCTGCTTTTAATGGCCGTCCATTGGTCTTCCGCAACGTATTTCACAATATTTCTACCACTTCCACACACCATTCCATGGTTTTTCACTACTTTGGGCACCTTTCCCCATCACTTATTTCCAGTACAAGCCACCACATTTCACTAGACAATTTTTTTGACCGTTTTCCGAATGGACATCCAATGGAAACATTTACCAGATATTTTGGTAAATATACACATTGGGTGTCCGGTTGTCCACTCGGAAAGCGATCAAAAAATTTTTCTAGTGAAATGTGGTGACACATACTGGAAAGAAGTGATGGGGAAAGATGCCCAAAATAGTGGAAAACCGTGGAATGATGTGTGGAAGTAGTAGAAATGTCGTGAAATACGTTGCGGAAGACGAATGGGCGGCCATTAGTAGCAGCCATGTTTGACATGAAAGAAGTGTTACCAACCATAGAAAGAACCCTAACCCAGTTAGGGGGATCCCTCCCCTAACCTTGAACTACACGTTGGTAGGCCTGCACACCGGCAGCAAAAGGATCATGGCGTCAATGTAACACACAGCCTTGACGCTGTCTTATATTGTTGAGAAATGCAGTTTATACACACACAACATTTTTTTTGGGCACATATTACACATTCTACTGTGTAGTGGTAGGTGTTTCAAGTACTTTTCGGGTATTGAAATATGAAAAGTGAGTGGACACTCAATGTGTCTAAATTACCAATATTTTTGTTTTACAAATGTTCTTATTTTAATGGAAAGGTGTGTTGCAACAACGCGTGAGAACATTTGTAAATCGGTCTGTGTGGGGGCGGGAGGTCGTGTGTATTTATTATAATATATATAGCCTACCTATATAATATAATATATGTCCACCTAACTAATGCATTGGCCTAGAGTAGGCTATTATTGGGGAATCTATAGATTTTGCAAATAATTAACTGGTAGGTATGTTTTTTTGATAATAGTTGCCCCTAAATCCAGTTGTAAAGTCTCACATCAGGTCACTGTGTGGGATAGCTCTGTAGTGATGCACACAGGTTTACTTATTGACCCTATCAAATTTCTTAGCACATTTGCAAAATCATGCATTGTTAGACTCTGATAGTACCGTACGTCACTACGGTGAAACTTCTTTATAACAAACTCTTGGGGTCAAAAAACAGCTTCCACAGGCCTCATGCGTGTGATTCGGAGTAGGTTCTCTTCATGGCTGCATTGTAAGCAATGTAGTCAGCATTACATTTTCCTTTCCCTAACCACTCCGGGTCGTAATTGTCGGACTTAATTCTGTGACAGGAGGACCATTTTGGCTTGTGAACATAGGGCTTTACAATCGGCATACTGACGAAGAATTTCTTATCAGTGTCATAATTGTATTCATAGAGCTGAAAAAACACTTGCATTTTGCAGTAGAAACTATAATTGATCCAATGGCTTCCTTTAGCGGGACGAGATTGTGATGGTACTGACATGTTGGAAAGTCTTGCTTTTGGTTTAACATCTGTTCACCAAACATTGGACTACTTAGGACGTGTCTGAATACCATTCTTGATTTCATTCTTGTTCTTATTCTCGCTCCAGTTGCTCGTATTCGGACAAGAGCCGGACACTACTTGATTTAGGTAGGTTGAGGGTCGTAACGCCTCATCAAATCCACTTTTTTTTTTTTTTAATCGACATCAAATATGCAGTTAATTTAATAATAATTACATTGTAGTAACTTTTGAAGGCCACAGGCTTTAAATACTTAATAATTAACTGAGATATATTCCAACCCATCGTCCGCCATCTTCCGGAATGAAATCTAGTGTGCACTTTCAATTCTCGTTCTTATTCTAAGGTCCGAATGCATAGTCAGACTCAAGCCTTCCTCAACTCAGCCTCTCCTCAGCCTCGCCCAACCACCAATCACGGAACGGCATTGCCATGTGGACCGCTCTGTGATTGGTGGCTAGGAGAGGCTGAGTTGAAGACGGCTTGAGTGTGAACTATGCATTCGGGCCTTGGTGACGTTGTCACGCCGCGCGACAGTATTCGGACGTTACTAAATACGTCACGGACTATTGATGACGTAAAATCAAGAATGAGAATAAGAATGAACGTCGTTTTGGTACTATTCGGACACATCCTTAGCCTGCAATGGTCAAAAAGTGTCAAATGTGTATGTGGGTTTCATGGGCTAGGGCAGTGCTTCTTGAACTTTTTTACCCGAACCTCACTTCTATAATCATATGAGTAGGCCTACTGATGCCTCACCAATGTTTCCAAATTATTTTTGTTTTAAATGCTATTAAGTCGCAACATGAGAAATTTAACATTTAACAAACTAAAGTACACCAACGACAAGTGTATGTTGCGTCCTGTGTCATATGGTCTGGTCATAAGATAAAACAAAATTAAATAATTGGGAACTAATTTCAATTGGCGAGGTAGCTTGAGAAACACTGTGCTAGGGTTTGTACTACGTAATTATAATTATTTTAATCATATGTAGCCTATTTAATAGATCTGTTTGGCAGGCCTACATTCAAATGCCCATTAACAGGGAAGGATACCTCTACGTCAAAAACTACACAAAACTTTAATTTTTAAATTATATCTCGAGAATAGAATGGGCTTCGAAATCGAAAACCTGAATCAACAGCGCACTGTGGTTTGGTAAGCCCTACGTACTGAATGCTCTAAGTTGTGTCTTACATTATAATCAGCATGGTTTTTATATGTAATTAATTTTATTACTAATTATCGAATTAATAATCAAAATAACTATGCTAATGGTTTTAATATTTCATTCAGTCTGTAAGGGCTTACCAAAAACACAGTGCACTGTTGAAATAGATTTTCGATTTTGTTGCAATCTTGAGATAATTAAAAAATGAAAATTTTCTGTGGTTTTTGACGTAGAGGTACCCTTCGCTTTTAAGCCTGATTGAAATATTTTTTTATTTTCATCTTGTTTAGTGTGGTTGTGCCTTGCCCTCCTGCTTTGTATGAGTGAAGTACGTGCATGGGCTTCTCTAGAATATTTGACATCCGATGAGATTCAGTCTTTATTTGGACCTGATGGTTGCATTGAAGGTAGGGAACCTACTACATTTGGCTTTATTTCAACTGAAAAGGCCTGTAGTTCTGGTATATGGTATTAAACTATTTCAGTAGAACCTTGATTATCCGGGTTACTTGACCCAGATACCAGCTCGGATAATGGATTACTCAGTCGATATGGATTTTCTGGGTTTTAAATACATGATTACATATAGGCCTACCCTACTACCAAACAATGAGATATGATCAGGTTGTATACAATGTAAGCTATGGGTTTGAGAAAAAAACTGACATGAAGAGAAATGAAACATGTTGATGAATGGGCTTATCTTCTCTCACTCAAAGAGCTGCCGCTCTATAGATCGCTGTAGGCCTACGGCTCGGTATACTCCACCCCCCTCCCGTAGTGCTGGCTGATAGAGGTCAAAAATGCATCACTATGTGAACATTATGGATACTCCTGGCACTTGTCGATTAAACCAGTAGACTATTACGGCTCACGCAGCGACGTGAACCCATGATAAACCTTCAAAATGTGTACTAGGGCTATAGAAACAAATACATATTCAAAGGGAAGGCAGGGGAGGAATTGCCGCTAAATCGAGCTTGGATTCTTGGATGATCGGGGTTCTGCTGTATGTTATTGACTTATTGTGATGAGATTATAATGTTTATTGCACTCAAAATGTGTAAGACTTGAACCTCATTGCTTGAAGAAATAAAATGGGGAAAAAATTAATTAAATCAAATCAAATAAGTTAAAATTGTAAGGAAGGAAGTAGGTAGGTACTACGTACATAAGAATGCGTCAGGTAGGACTACAACGGCCTAAGTGGTCAGTTGAAGTAATATAATATTCAGTTGATGAAGCTGTCTTGTTACTGGTGCCAGTGCATAATATTGCACAGCTTCTTATGGCTAAAATCACTTTATCCTCAGCTTTGAAAAGCTTGCATTGCTCTCCCTTATACACGTTTTTTCAGATATATCTTCCTGGTCACTTACAATGTCAAACAAACAAAGTATTCTCATAGAATGTTTGTCTCTAGATAATGTAATGGAGGATAATAATAACCACAACACTGAACAAAAAAAGCAACACATAGGTAGGCCTAAAACGTAACTTCGAACATACAAAGTAGGCATAAAGAAGAATGCTGGCCAGTAGATGAGCCAAAAAAAGTGTTTTAGCCATGACCAAGTTGTTGCTGGCTTGGGTAACATGCAGCTGTGTTTGCTAAAGGTTTAACGATATCATCAAGTCTTGATCATGCACATTCAAACTTTCATGTACATACTACATAGAACATAAAAAACTCATTTCTTCATTAAAACATCCTCGTTTCACCTTCATTTTACAAACTCCAAATAATGAAAGAAAATGCAAGTCTTATGCGAGAAAATTCAAAATATGGTTATGGGTTTGATAACTTGGTAAGTCTGTGGGACTTATGGTTACCTACTCAACCAGATTAACTTGTGAGATCAGTAACCTAGATATATGTGACATTATTTCACCAGATGCTTAGATTCAACTAGAGTATACAAATGCGTAATATTTTATACACTGGGAAATGTGTAGTGGCATATATTTTGAACAAACTGTTGAAATAAGTCTCACTTGTATCTTCTTGAGCAATGATAAACTACTTCATATCAATAATATTTTTCTGTTCTTTGCTAAAGTACTTGGCTCGAATGCATAGTTCACACTCAAGCCCTCCTCAACTCAGCCTCTCCTCAGACTCGCCCAACCACCAATCACAGAGCCGTCCGCATGGCAATGCTGTTCTGTGATTGGTGCTTAGGCGAGGCTGAGGAGAGGCTGAGTTGAGGAAGGCTTGAGGCTGGACTATGCATTTGGACCTTAATCTATTACTTACCTAGACGTCGAACAGATCACGTTCTAAGTGAGAGGCTCCCTCACTTGCATGACCACTTGGCAAGTAATCTGGGTTTGGTGGGGGGTGGTGGGTGATTTACATCTGATATGGTTATTCATATTACCCAAACAGGGCAAATAAATAATGTAATACTATCATTGGCTTTATCTTTTCAAACTACCTATGCTGTTTATTTATACTGTACAAATTTTCTATTTCCAGGTGTTATAGTGTCGATGCCTACTGCCCCAACTATCATGCCTGCTGCGGGAAATGTTGTCCAAAATAATGCCAAGAACACTGCACACAGTAAGTTTATGACTATGTAGCTAAAGAAATTGGCGAGCTTGCTACCAAACCATTTGTGTATACTTGTACTGTTGTACGTAGTTTATTTTCCAACCACCATCGTAGCAACTCATCTAACTGTGCTGTTTGTTTCAGTGTTGATGGCAAATGAGGGTGATCCAAACGGAAATGCAGGACAAAGGCCATTACAGCATAACCTTACAACTCCTGCTACAACAAACAATGGAAATAACATTTCTAGTGTGGCAAACACAAAAGAGAAAACGCCAATGTGTCTTGTTAACGAGTTAGCAAGATTCAATAAGGTAGGATTAGGTTGTAGAAAGTGCTAAGACTCGGCTTGCCTGTTAATGTCTTGCTTGCCTTTGTTCCGTGTGGCCGTGTTCAAATTTCCAATTCTAAGCAATTTCAAAGCACATTTTTTAGGGATAGACGAACCTTGGTTTTTTAATTTCAAACCAAACTCGAACTTCTGAACAAAAAAAGTTCTGAACTTCGAACTCGAACCGAACTTTAACGAAGCGTCTTGAAAACTGAAATATTGCACAAATTCAGGAAGAAGGGAAAGTAAACCCAAATAATGTTCTATTTTGTATCTGTGGACGTAGGCCTAGCTCCCGTGGTCGGCATTGTCTCCGGATTGTCCTCATTTTCTTCTCTGTCCATGATCAATTTAAAATTTGCTACAAGTCTTCGAAACAAGATGTGAAACTATCTAAATTCGCGGCCACAGAGAATTCGCGGCCTACGTCGTTCGATGTTTGGTTGAAAGTCGATAGTCGACATGCGCGAGCACGAAAGATCAAAACAAATCCTTCTCCGTACGAAGCGCTGCAATCGTGAATATATTTGTAAAGTAACCTCAACTCCATTAAGAACGTATTTTGTCACGATTTTGTAATAGAATTTTGTAAAATTATGAAAATATGTAATGAAGAACTTGATAAATTGTCGTTACTGTATTATGTATACAGTGCCCTAGTCAGCAACTCGTTGTTTCCTGTAGCGACAGCCATGCTACCTACCAGCATTATTGCGAACCATAACAATAACATTCATAGGCATCGGCATTGCTTGTAGGTCGACGAAGACGAAAAAGCAATCATAACATAGATGATTGTGCACATAAAACCATTTAATTATGTGTTTAATGTAATACATTTTCTTGCATAATGTGCCATATTAGACCAGTTGTTGATGAGGAAGGTTGGAGGGGACATAATATAGGCCTCGTCATGCCGTGGAAGGCATACAGCCTAGGCCTAGGCCTAGGCCTCAGTCGTGCAGTGGAAGGGCCTAGGCCTGTGCCGCTGTGCGTAATGAATTTTCAAAACATTTTCTTTCGGCAAGCGTTGTTTACTGTTGTGTTGGCGTTTTTTACAAGGAATACGCTAAAAAATAGTTAAAACTTAAAACTGACACAGAAAAGTTCGGTTTAAGTTCGAAATTTTTATAAATCACGAACTCGAACCTTAACATTCGAACTCGAACCGAACTTCAAAAAAAGTTTGGTTCGAGCTCGGAATTTTAAACGTTCCTCCATCCCTAACGTTTTTCAAAACAATTGCGTTTCTTTCAGGTGTTTGGAAGGTGGGCACTTATCATCGTATTAGTCTGTAATTAATCGGTCATAAACTAGATTGTTTGATTAATTATTGTGATGTATGAAATAGATTTCTGGACCAAAACATTTATGTTTTTATTAGAGCTTGGTTGATCGTAGAATGTGCCATAAAGTTTATTTGTAATTTCCGCCAAATTCTTATATTGTAATTCAGCAAAGCTCATTGAATTTTGAATTTCCAGTTAAAGGTGGTTGCTGTCCAGTAACTACAGTAGTGTATTTCTGTGTTCAATAGATCCAACATCAGTACCGTCTCACCAATGAACAAGGGCCTGCTCATAAGAAACGTTTCACCGTCACTCTGAAGCTTGGAGACGAGGAGTACAGCGCAGAAGGTCAGTTCTATATTCACATTCCACCCCGCACCCTTCCGTCTTCCCATATTCTTCTCCGCTCTACATCCGTGATCTGTAGTGTAGAGATAAGTAGTTCAGCTTACATTGTCAACTTGAAGGTAAGTTGTTGCGATTCCTATCTCTCCCAGTAATGAATTACCTAGATGTTTGCACACTTAAACCCATTAAATTATAAGGTCTACCTAGTTAGTACCGGTATTCGAGTTTTGAATCGAATAATTTTTTAAACTTGCACTCTTCATGAAATTGGCATATTTGACCATCCCTATCACAAAGAGAATGCTGGGATTGAGTCCTACAAACAGCCCATGTATTCCTAACTAAATTGTATTGTAAAAGTATTGCAGCTTTCCTTGCCCTTATTGTATAAAGGCTATCAGTACAATGTCATACTACCTTTTTTCTAATACATCTATTCAATATTCCACTCTGTCTAGGTATTATTTATAGATTGCATCATACTGATCTTACCACATTCACATTCTGTAAATATTAAGTGATGCATATGACAAGTTCATTTTGTTTTTATGTTTCAGGCCCAAGTATAAAGAAAGCTCAACATTCTGCAGCAGCCGATGCACTCACACAAACTCAGTACAAGCACCCGCCGCCAAAAACCACTAAGAACGTACGACTTGGAAAGAGTACGTACAACGATGGTACACTTTCCAACTATTGCTAATAATGATAGTTAATGTTACGGTAGAATAAGAGCTTGGCCAAAACTAATTCACAGCGTAACATGGTTTTTATTTACTATTAGGTAGGGGTGTGCGAGTAGCACTTTTCCAAATCGACTCGAGTTCGAGTTCGAGTAGTAAATAACTCGCGAGTTTCGAGTCGAGTTTCGAGTAGTGCCTGAATATAATGAAAAGATACAGGAAAGGAATAACTACCGGTAGAGGACTAGGCAGACTAGACCTAGGACCCCATCTAAGCTACCGCAAAGTTCACCTAGGCTAGGCCTAGGCCTTGGCCTAAAAGCTGTCCCTGAGGTCTAAGCCTATCTGGGGCCAGGCCTAAAATCATATACTGTAATTTGTTCGATATTATTGTCTCCCTAGGCCTAAGGCTCAATAGATGCTAAATTCTGCCAACTGGGCCTAGGCCTACGTGATCTAGACAAGGAAAGTACTAAGGCTTGGCCTAGGTCTTGGGCCTTGGGATAGGCTATGCTTGAAGCATGGCCAAATGTTAGGCCTAGGCCTACACTGTACACGGGGACCTGGCACAGGAGACGGACTTTAAGAGAAACAATAGAACTACAGTGTAATCTGTTTGGGTTGTCAGATGGCCACTTTTGTTATCGTGCGACCATGTTGGCAAGTGTTTCCCCATTTTGAGGTTAATAATGCAAAGATTACATTTTGAACTTAAGTTGTATGGAACGTTTTAAAAATGATTCCAAATACATGATGATCAGTAGGGAATATAATAATATAATATCTTTGATGATAAGGTACCCTTGGGTCTAGGCCTAGGCCCTAGGCCTAGGCCTAACCTAGGACCAGGGTCTAGGCCTAGGCCTATGCGTCAGCGATCTCGTAAGCTTAGGCCTAGGTTCTCGAAGATTCCCTTCCATTTGTTTGGCTGCTACTTCTACATCATCCACACTTTCATCGATTAGTTCACAAACACCGCAGACACTTTTTGCGAATTTGCAGAAGTATAGGCCTAATAAGCGTCGTCTGCGTGTATCGATCTGCTCGATAATGATCGATAGGTCACTTTTTTTTTTTAAAGTCGATTGTAAAATCGATACTTAAGCTATTTTTTGATACTGGCGCTACCTATTGGCGTTATTTTTAACCAGTTGAATACGGCGGCTCAGTCAATCAAAACTACTCGAACTCGACTCGTTTTTCTTGAAAAACTCGATCACCTCGAGTCGAGTAGTAACTACTCGACCGAACTCGACTTTTCGAGTACTCGCACAGCCCACCTATTAGGCCTATAATCAGTTTGAAAATTGAGTTTTTAAGATATCTTCTGAAACTGGTAGTAGTATACAACTACCCTGCCATAACCATGCATTTTTTTTTTAAATCTCAAACTTAATGTTGATTTTTATTTGGTGTTGTAAGGTGAAAGGTTAGAGGCATACTAAAGAAGTAATTATTAGGATTATTTTACTTGAAATTCAATCAACTCTACTTCTATGAAGCTATTATGATATCCTTCCAGATGCTGTTACTATTAAAGCATTTACCATATTTACCTAAATATAATTACTTCAATTTAGGCCTAATATAGTTAAAATATCGGGGTTCGTCTTAAATTTGCGTGTTACGGTTACCGTTATGAATATGAAATTATGAATACTTTTTCCAGTTTAAAATTCTTGAATATAGGGGGTCGTCTTAATGTCGTCTTCTATTCGGGTTAATACGGTAACTATCTTGTAAGCTGTCTTGGGACAAAATAAAATATTACAAGAATATATTAAAGCTGGCACTAGAAAATATCAGTGGAAGAGCAGGACAGAATAGTTAACTTCTGCCTACAAACAAGGCACCCGGCTTCTTTGAAAAATATTGAATAAGAACCAGAGTTGTGGACTCAGGAGAGCAAGATAAGAAACATCTTTTAAGAGTACAAGTTTGAAAAATATATCAGAAAAAATTGCATTTCTACTGATTATAAATAGAAAACAAGTGATAAGGTACATTATTAATGCCAATTGTGGACATACAAAAATACCTTCTGGGTGATGCTTATTGTTAGTTTAGAGCTCTATTAGACTTTAGTGAGATGTTGTTTTATTTGTAGAATATAGCAGATATTGAATACTTATGTATTAGGGATGACATCGGGTGATAAAATTCGAAACCGGTTCCAGCTCTCATATTACCCGGATCCTGAAACTGTATTTTTCGATGTGTAGGCTTAATTTGAAGGTCGTCGCTAAGCCTTGTGAAGTGCACAGGGTGCGAAGATGAGGGACGAATGACATGCACGCCGCCTGCTCGCTTAGCATCTCGGAATACGCCTGCAGTAATCACGTCGAGTAAAAAAAAAAAAACATTTCTCAATACGCAACTGAAGCATGTACATAAAACAGGATATTTCAAGTTAAATAAATAGTAACAGACCAAGTGTTAGCCAGAATGTTCACCAGAATGTTAAACAAAGAACAAACAGTAACAAATGCAAGTCGGCTCGCGTCTGTTCTGTTCCCCGCCGAGTCACGTGTTGTGAAAGGGGGGGAGGGTTGGCGCGCGCCGTACCGGCTGGCTCCACCGGAATCGACCGCAGCAATACTGGCGCGTAAATTTAGCCTAGAAACAGACTAAAAATTACCCGGACCCGAAAAACGGCTCTGGATAATATTTGGAGCCAGGTACCCGACGTCATCCCTAGTACAGTATTCCCTCGATTTATCGTTCCTCCATGCATCGTTTTCCTCTACTCATCATTATTTTTTTATAAGTCCCAACGTCACTGCCATTTAAAACAATGTTAAATTTTCCTCCATTTATCGTTCTTCTATTGATCGTTTTCCTCTATTCATCGTCGTTTTTTTTACAGTCCCAACACAATAAAAGTACATGTTTTTCCCTCGATTGATCGTTGTCGTGAGCTACTATTTTTTGCGCGTGTATGATCGAGGAACTTACTATCGGGGAGCCACCGCACCTGTCATATCCTGCCTCGAGGCGAAGCTGACCCCGCCCCCTCAACCGTCGGCCTATCGGGCCGGCTGGCGCCAGCATCCCTTAGATCTCAAGCAATCTCAAGGTTACTCATTCAGTGTGCAGTGCATTGTCATCAAGGTTGGCTCGGTTCATTCCACCATGAGTGCAAGCACCGAGCTAATGACCAATGTTTGTCTTAATAGATCGTGAAATTCGGCCAACTGGTAGCGCACTGTTATTTATGACGCAGTTCCTTTCTTTCAAAGGTTGACATTCTTTCGACTTTCGTTGGGTTGGGTCTGTAGCTTTTGTTCCGGCAACACTGTTCTTTCCAGCAAATCTTGTTTACGAGCCGATTATAATGGTTCAATACACAAACATGAGTCATTAGCTCTAAACGTTTCAGTCAACAGCGGGCGGTCGGCTTTATCTACTCTGGACGAAGTGCTTGCTCGACTTGTGGCGACGGGGGGAGGGGGGTTCTTGGGGTCTGTGCTGTTCTTACTGCAGACGATCACTATGAGTTTGTGGGGTGAATATAAGTTTTTTGAAACCAGTTACTTACTCAACTCATATGTATCTCTAATAATTCACCTGGGTGTAATAATCCATAAAGCAATGAAAAATAGTGAAAACATGCATTTCCTTTATTGATAGTTTTTCTCCATTGATCGTTTTTTTTTTTACAGTCCCTTCAAAAACGATAAATCGAGGAAATACTGTGTGTATATATTTTTGTGTTGTGTGATTATTCTGTTAACCAGAAAACTCCGAATACCTTCATAATCATAAGTAATGAACTTGTAAATTTAAAGGAAAGCTGTGTGTTTCAAAAATATAATCTTAATTAATTGATATAATGGTCTCTAAAGTCTTTAGAATATAGATTTTAAAACACTAGAGCAGTGTTTTGGATGAAATTGATGTCATGGCATTGGCTAGTTTGCATTAGATTTGGAGGTTTTCTAGCAATTTCTTCTGAAATAGCTAGGGATGCACACGATAATCGATGTTATCAATCGATATTCAATAATCAATATATTTTCGATAATCGATAAAGAAAATATTATCGAATTATTTATTCAATAATCGATAATAGAAATAGTACCGTTATTTTTCATTTATCCCGCGCTGGCACGGCTCGACGGAACCTCAACCACCTCGATCCTGCATAGACTTGTTGTCGCCGACAGCCGGGGTTGCTGGCCAGCGAGTCAAGCAGTGAGAGAGCGCGCAAATGTCTATGAGCTAAAGAGGAACTGAGACAGCGCTACGTTTTGTAGCCACGGCAAGCCACCCGCTGTGTTTTCCTTTTAGTCCTTTCAATTCATTCATCGTGGTAAGTGGTAGAAAAAAAGTTCGCGTAGACAAGTAAAAAGTTGTTTTGTGTTCCGTTTTGGTATTGGTGCTTGGTGCTATTAATTAATAATTAGTGAATAGTGATTACTAATTAATAACTGTTTATTAAGGTTGGTTAACTATGTGATAAACTGAGGATTACAAATCCCATTCATTTGAGCTGAGAAATAATTAGTCACAATAATGAGGTGATATTTTTGCATAATTATTAATTAGTGTTTCACTAATTTGAATTATATTGTCATTTTTCATTCACTGAATACAAACTCGTTTTGACGTATACTTCCGCATTGTTCCGTCAATGCTGGAGATGCTATTGACTGTTACATCCCTCGGTAAACGTGTTCCAGAGCCTCGTCGCCTGTTGGCTTTGTTCGACCCGAACAAAGGTCTCAGGCGCCACAGCTTCGGAGTCGATTAGGGTCTCGCAGCCGTGTTCTCGTGTGTTACGGCACTCACGGCAGTGTCTCGCTAGACGTAGGGGTTTGTTGTTGTAAGTTACGCGCTCGGTTAGGCGACGTATTATTGTCAGATAGTGAGAACCTACCGTGACACCTACCCAATTCCGCCGGCTCAGCCTCGAACCCACGGACTCCAAAGTCAACGGTCCCGTAGAAGTACTGGGGCGTAACTCTAGGGGTGGTTCTCACATCAATAGGTTCGGGACATACCAGCTCAAACAGATTTGGGCTTGGAATTACAAGACTTTGGTTTAAACAACAGTGGAACCGCAATTTATTGAGTTAGTCATTTATCGTATATGTGGCTGAGTTATGACGAATCTGTCTATGGGTGCCCCTGATCCGTTAAATTTAGATGTGCAGCCGAGGTGCCTCTACCTTGGTTTCCCGGTGTCCAATCCCTCTCTCTGCCTTGGTTGAGTACGTGATGACTGATGACTTCTTCGCTGGGCTTCCTGTTGTCTTGATACGGTCCCTCTTTCCCTTGGCTGGATCTTCTCCCATTTCGCCTTGGTGTTGGTCCTCCGCCTGGCTCGTTCTTCCGTCAAATGCCCCGAGTTACACCTCTCTTCCCTCGCACCTAGACTTTCCTACGTCATACCCCAGTCACCACCTCTCTGCCCTACGCCGGCCGCAACAATCTGAAAATTACCAATCAAACTACCTGTTTCGACCCCCTCCTGTAGCAATCACGTAAGAGTGGGACCAGGGCTCACTGAGACATCCTCGAACCAGCAAAGTTGCCGCAATGATTGCCCTCAATACAATTATAAATGTTTACACCAGTCACCATAGCATGAAATTACAAAGGATCTAGACTGACGAAATAGCCGAGCACAGCGCATACTTTACGGTGACAACAGCTGAAAGCAAACACATCATGTCACCGTAAGTATCCATAAATCACGCAATTAAATTATGAACAAGTACCAATTTTTACCTCACAATATCACGGCATATGGGGAATACTTCTTATCCACGTAATACCCGTGAACGCTGCTGCTGTTTTTCCGAAATTATCGTTCGATATTATCGATCAATAATGGAGTCAACCTTTCGATTATCGATCATTTAAATTTTATCGATGTGCATCCCTATGAAATACCCATTTATTTTTACTTAATGTGTGGACTGATGAATAGTATTGATTAGAATTTGTATCCTTACTTTTAGATAAGTTATGAATATGAAGCCAAAGCTTACCGGTAGAGGTCTACATATTAATTAACCAGGTTGTTTTCAAACTGTGCATAATATGCTGTCAATACATAGGCATACACTTTTGAATCCATTTCTATATGTACTGAAACATAGTACTGTATACGTATATAATTAATAATGAGAAGTATTTAGCTTGCTACAGTTAGGGTGAAAAAATTATATTATTGTAACATCGTTAAATTCATTAACTTACTTCTTTAACTTGTCATTCATGGAACCAAATGCTGTATGTACATTAATTTTACTAATGCCCTATACTGGTACTACAGAACCAACTAGCCTACTGTAGTAATTGTATGCCATCTTGTACTTGAATTCATTACTAGCCTGAGAGATCATTTTTGTGTTTCACAACATTAATCATTACAATGGAAGTTATTAACAACTGTGTCACTTGTAAGCCATTAAAAGATAATTGTCCAAGACTTTGCAAAAAGCAACTTGTACATATCTGTTTCATACCCTAGGCAACATTACGCCAACGGTTGAACTGAATGCACTGGCAATGAAGAGAGGAGAGCCTGCGATTTACACGTTCATGGAACACAATGCATCTAACCAACCTCATCAACAGCCAAATCTGTACATGGCTCCACAACATAACTACACCGGATATCGAGGAATGTATAATCAGGTGCGTTATCTTTCTCTTGGTTTACAATTTAAATCCTTTTAGAAGTGGAGGTACACCAATATCCCAGCAGGAACACCATTGCATTGTTTTTTAAACGTTGGCATTGTCGTCGTCCGATGGCTGTTCTGGCTAGTGTCTCATCTATGGTCCTCGGTTATGGTTTTATCCTCACCCTCAAATGCCATCGACAATTATAACCTAAGATTTACCAAGTTCTTAGTTGGTCTCTGTTTTGCCCACCTATTCTAAACGTATCCAGTATCCACGTTGAGCTGTGGTGGTTTCTTCTCTGGCTCGTGTTGGGCCTAAATTTTGATTTTTACTTCCTAAATTCCAACTGTTATTAGCCTTGTTGACTTTTGGAATGCGATCCACTAGCTTACTTTCGAGCAAGATGGCGAATGTGACATTGAAGAGACTCAATACAATAATAATGACACTTCACATTCATATCAGAACATGTCATTGTCATTAATATTTATTTATTTATTTGGTCTTTATTGACAACGGGGCAAGCCCCACAAGTGCAATATAATAGACATAATACATAATAGTCAGTGTAAGTGAAGCTAGTACATAGTGTAACAAAGCAAAACAAGAATTAAGATTTGTGTGCGAGTGTGATTGTGAATGGATTGTGAGTGTGAGTGTGAGTGTGAGTGTGAGTGTGAGTGTGAGTGTGAGTGTGGGTGTGAGTGTGTGATTGTTGGTGTGTGTGTGTGAGGGTGAGAGTGAGTGTGTGTGTGTAGACCACCCCCTTCGAAACCCTGAAGGCGAAAATCAGAGAATGTGAGATCGCTCAGTCATTGCATCTTTGACTCTCGCCCTGAAAGCCCCCAAGGTAGTGTTTTGTAGGTCAAGGTTCTGGTTTATTGTAAGCGTGTTGTATGTTGATTGTATCCTATTTATGCAGGAGTACTTGTAAACATCAATACGGCTAGATGGAATCCGAAAGAGTGCATGCTTGCGAGTGCTTCTTGGTGGTACATGATAGTTGAGTCTTTCGGTTAGTACAGAGTCTATTAGGTTGTTGCCAATTTTGTAAAGTAGAACAATGTCCATGAACTTTCTTCTATTTTCTAGAGTTTCAAGATGTAATGATGTACACAATGTTAAGTAGTTCGATCGGTGGTATTCTTGACGGGATTTAAAGCACACGCATTTAAGGAAACGTTGTTGCACACGCTCAACGGCTGCAATTTTAGTCAGGTGGTGTGGATTCCAGATCTGGGTAGCGTATTCCACCTGCGGAAAAATTATGAATTAGGCCTAGGCTATGTCACTTCAGTGTCAACTTTCAACTCTCAAATCCTCTTACTCTAAGGTAAGCTGTTGGATGCTATTCCTACATTTAACTATTCCAGCTCATTCTAGATCATTGGCATCTATCAACGTAACCTCTAATAAGCCTTGATTAATAATATGTTTTTCTTTGCAGGTAAATCTCCTTTATTGTAGTTTTTTCATTAATTAATGTTTGGTTTACATGTGCCCTTAAAAAAATATATGAAGATCCTTCTTAACCGCAGTCAGCGTAGTTGGCCGCGGCTGATTAGGCGAAGGTCTAGTGAACCACAGGCCCTGGGTTCCAGGTTCGAATCCTGGCATGGATATGAAGTAGTAATTTTTCATCTTCATAGTCACCTACTCGTCGTCTCGATAAGCATTGTTGCCAAAGTATGAGACTAAATCCCCCCCACCCCTCTTGTTTACTAAGAAGCCAGTTTTTTTGTTGGCAATGATGTGTGATGATTCTGTTACAGCGGTACTACAGCAAAGGGCCAAACGTGGCCGGATTCCAGCCACCAGTGTTCATGGTGTCATTACGAGTGGGTAGTCGCGAGTTCTACGGAGAGGGACCCAGTGCTCAAGGAGCCCGTCATGATGCAGCATCCAAAGCTGTTCACCAGCTGAAACAGCTTCCATTGCCAGATGACGCTCAGTGTCTAAACCAAGAGACTGGTAAGACCATTTGGGGCATACATCATGTGTCGTCGGAATGCGATTTATTTCTAGGTTAGGCTAACGTATTTTGGTCGATTTTACAATAAGTGTTTATTGTATTTTTTGTATTGGCCTAGAAGGTATTTAAAAATATCTTTTTGTTAATAAATTTTCCAACATCTTTGAAATTATGTAATTGATAAGATAAAAAAGGAACAAATATATAGCTTGTATAGATGGCTTCAGATTGGTATGGCAGAGCTCACAGTGTGGGATGGGCATTTCGCTGCTTAGCATTCTAGTTCCATTTCTTGGGTAAGATTCATTTGGCGTGCCATTCACATTGATGTGATCAAACCACACACCACAAACATGTGATCACTGATCATCATGTTGTTTTCATGTGCCCGAAAACAAGCTACCGTATTGGCCCGAAATATAGCGCGATGTTTTTTTCCGAAAATATAAGTGGAAAATCAGCCCTCGCGTTATATTCACGCCTTAGCATTTCAAGTAGTGCGTTAATCTCCCGCGCTCAGCGGAGCGCAGTGTGCGGAGTCCCCGACAGAGCGCGTTAGTGTTCTCTCCTACTCCTCCCCCCCCCCCCCCCCCCCCCCCCGCCACGAAGCAGCCCCGCCCATGGCCCACCCACTCGCCCCAGCAGCAGCAGACGCCAGCGGCCAGTGTCGCCGATGGGATCTGTGTGCAATTAGTGACAAAGAAGGAAGGGATGATGTGGCTCAAGACGAAGTGCGCAAGACTTGTGACCGTGTTGAAAAGAAAGGTTGTTCTGGCTCGCAGATCAGCAAAGGGTTACGTAGAAGCTACGACGTTAATTTTAAGATTCTGACCAAAACTCAGACTGGTGAACCTGGGTATGTAGGCTTGTAGGCCTTCTAGGCCTAGGCTAGGCCCTAAAAAAAAAACATGCCTAGGCCTAAGCCCTAAACATTATTACAAACTACTTTGTAACATTGACTTGTATAAATAAAATATATCAATTCTGCTAGTCTAAAATTTGTTTAGTATTTTCTGTTTTATTTTCCTAAATTATTAATTTTTCCTGAAATATTTTCTAAAATGGGAGGTCGCGTTATATTCGAGGTCATGCTATATTCGGGCCAGTACGGTACTATGCCTTCGTTCGTCTAGCCCAGTAGATTCACTTCCTGCTCCTCTATCCATGCCCTCGGGCATTTCATCAATAACTTCCTTCAACCCATTATTGTGACCACCATATCCAGTGGCTATAGGCCTTCCCTATGGTCCGATGAACGACTTTTGCGCACCTCTAGTGGTGGGGTGATGATGGACCTTTCCAGTCGCATATATAATGTAGACAATTTTATAGCACTGCTGATGCTTATTGACAATGATTTGATGAATATTTTTGAATAATTTAAGACGGTGTCAACATATTGTAATGAGGAATAGGAACATGCCATTAAGTGCACACCATTTCTAAGGGCAAGTAGGATAACCACTTATCATAATGTGTATGTTTTATAGGAAACGAAACGCTCGAATCAGATGCTTCTAGTGAATTGAAATCCCCAATTTCACTTGTTCACGAGATCGCTCTGAAACGCAACTTGAATGTCACCTTTGAAGTTACCAGTGAGAAAGGGCCTCCGCACATGAGGACCTTCACTACCAGGTGCATAGTTGGAGAAACAATGACTACTGGAGAAGGAAATGGCAAAAAGGTATTTACTGTTTAGTTTACTTTTTATATGCTGGTCATAATTGTTCAAGCTTCCACGGATTCTAAAAACTATTTGTGGACGTGGATGGATTCACTTTACATGTTTGTTCAGGATACAATATTAAGTTGTGTTGTGTCCATTTAGGATAATGATATTGATTGCTAATTAGTAATTAGTAACTATACTAATTTGGAATACTTCTTGAAGTTCATAGCCTAATAACTGCAATAGGTAGGTCTGTCTAGTGGTATATTAATTTTATAGTTGGTCTATTTAAAAGTAGGCATAGGCATGAAAATATTTTTCTTGCCAAAACTATGTGAGGTGTTATCATTGAGTGTCAATTCTAGCGTAGAGACGGGATGGGAGTTTTAAGTGTGGAAATGACTTAAATAAAAAGATTTGTCTTTTGCAATTAGTTTCATTTTGTTTTATTGGAGTTGGAGTTCTGAATTTTTTCAGACTGAAATTCGAGTTTGGTTTGAAACCACTTAGAGCCTTGAATGCCTTGTATTGTAAAAGACAATACAAACATTAAGGTACACTTTTTTCAGATATCTAAAAAACGAGCTGCGGAAAAGATGTTGGATGAGCTTAAATTACTGCCACCATGTTCTCCGTCTAACATGGCCACTTCCACACGACTGAACAAGCGCAAACAGAACCCTGGAAAGAAGAAGTCCAGGAACCTAATTAAAGTCTATCACCAGGTAAGAGCTCCGGTATGAAAGTGCTTTCACTTTCATTTTTTAAATAATTAATTTCATAGGCAACAGAGTATAGTAGTGCAAATAACATAAATAGTGTAAATTAATTTAATAGTGTAAATACTCTGTAAACAGTGTAGCCTAAACAGTATAAAAATGTAAGTAATTCACCAATGGTCTAGTGACCAAAGCCATGCCTACGTTTCAACATTTTGTGACATCGTGTGATGTGTTGTACCTTTCACGTGGCCACCTACTACGTTTCAGGTAAGCTGTTGTCTCCTTTCTCCTTTCACCAAACACAACCATAAGTATGTCGAGCCTTTGGTTGTCCGGTACATTGTACCTTGGTAACCTCAACAAGAAGACTTGTTCAAAACTACTGAGCCTAATCTAGTTCAGGAATTATTTCAACACTTAAATTCTCCTGCAACTGGACGTGTGTAGTCAGTCTACTAATCACATATGTGTCATTGTCAACTTGCTACGTTCTTTGTGTAGGAGACAAAAAATGATGACTACAGTGAAGATATCAATCCAATATCTCGCCTGATCCAGATTCAACAGGCAAAAAAGGAACGGGAACCAGTGTATACCTTGATTGAGGAGAGAGGCGTTCCACGACGTAGGGAATTTGTAATGGAGGTAACTATTGCAACACTTCACTATAGCAAAGGTTTTAAGGCAGTCATTCATCTGATTACCGGTATGTGATTTTATTGCACTGTAGGAAATTTCTTTCAAACTTTGGTCTTTATTACTTCCCGTCTTTGCCAGCCAGGAAATGCCTTTTCATTCCCATTGATACCCAGTGAGTAGACACCCATTGCAAAACATGCACTATGTTTCCTGCCTGCTTTTTCTCCAAGATCTTCAGTTTGCTAGGGGTGTGCGAGTACTCGAATCTACGAGCTTTTTCGAGCTTTTTTTTAAGCTCGGTACCGAGCCGAGCTTCATTTTCGGCTCGATATTCTCGAGCCGAGCTGTCTAGGCCAAGGTTTAGGCCTAAAAATGCCAGTCGTCACGCGGTTTTAATTATATACTTCTATAAACGCAGACTGAAGAATCCAAAAGGCAGAAACGAATATTTAGGTGTCTGCAAGTACGATGAAGTTAGACAAATTTCGGGGTTTTAGGCCCAACATAGACTTGAGAGAACGTATAGGCCTAGGCCTAGGCCTAGGCTTTTCTGGCCCTGGCCTAGGCCTAGCTGGGCTTTCCGTAGGCCCCGATCTCGTGAGAATAAAATGTTACATCTATAGACGCAGCACGATGTTTCGTTATTCTGCGATCTATGATTCTGCGAGTAGAAAAACAGATGCTTTCTGCTTTTCACAGTAAACAATAAACATCTAGCTCTAATTTTCACGAAAGTTCTAGCCAAACTTTGTTCCGCTTTTTTGGAGACAAACATTGTTGAGCAATGGTAAGGGGACTGCAACCGTCCACTGAGTACAAAGTAACCCCAACTGTATTATAACGTTATTTACAACCAACATTGTGATATGGAATTTCGATCTGTTTGTAGGTTCAGTTGCAATAAAATCAATATTTCACACGAAATTTAGTTTACTTAAGTATGTCCTAATATTCTACTGAAATACGAATGCATTTTAAAAAACAAGTCAAGAAGTTGAAAAGTTGCTGTTACTGTATTCATACACTCTCTAAGCTCCCTAAAAATGCAACTACCGTACGATCTATGGTCGGTACTGTGAACTAAATGGCCATCGCTAGCGCAGCCCAAGGTCGGTAAAACAGTTCAACTAAACTGTTTTATCAACCTACCTCGCAACAATAACAGGGTTGTATAGGGTTAGATTATGTAACCCTATAATAATATAATTATGTAACTTACATATTATGTTATAAACAAAGATGTACTTGATCTTAGATGTACCGAAATTTTGGTATACATACACTACCTATCGCATTGCATCAACATAAAATGCAGACATAAATTTACAATTAACGCTATTTCAAAAGCTCGGCTCGGCTCGAAAATCAAGCTTTTTTTCTCATACTCGGCTCGGCTCGGCTCGACTTAAAAATCGTAGGCTCGCACACCCCTACAGTTTGCACCTTTTAATCTCACAATCTGTCTCCTATTTGCTCACTACTGCCTTAGAGTCTATTAAATAACACTATTTTCCTATTTTTGTACTTTTCCATTTTTCCCAGGGCTCTATCAATTGCTCCATCAGAATGATCGACTGCCATTCTTTCCAGCAGGGACTGAATCCTCTTAACTCGCTGCTATATACTCCAACCCCCGCATTGCTCTGTGGATGTTAGGCTATCTCTAATAATCAGGTAAATCTGGCATTAGGTTTCAATTGGAGACCACTCTGCAACTGGATCCGGCTCGAACAAGAAGCTGGCCAAACGTGCTGCTGCGGAGGCTCTGTTGCAGCTGTTGGGCTACGCACGTGCATCTCCTCAACCCAACAAGCCAGCGTTGAAGGCCCACGAGACCCCGCTCGCCCATGACGAGAAGAACAGAAAGGTACGGTACTAGTCACTTCTTGGTTTTGCATTAGGGACGTTGGTTTTACAGGAAAATTCAATTTGGAACATTTCCGGCTCGTTTCTGGGAACATTTCCTTGGTGTAAAATAAGTTTTTATTCTGGCCTCCTTCTATCAGTAAACATTTTTTTTTTTAATGTTTAAATTTAAAGTTGGTGGGTTTGTATTGTCTAACCCAAGTTGTTGTCATTTTGTTCAGGTGACATTCCAAGAGGATGCCGAGAAAACGACAGAATTGTCTGCCCCTAACCCAGGGGGCAGTGGCGGACGCCAGCTGGTTCCAGGGTTACTTCTCATGTCTTCGGAAAATGCACACACTCATTTAAAGAATTCGGGCATCTCCCACTCCAGTGGTAGTAAGTATTAACACATTGGATGTCAAATACGACATATTATCGTATTTACACTGTCGTTACTTTATCTCCACCAAATATTAGGGGTGTGCGAGTAGCACTTTTCCAAATCGAGTCGAGTTCGAGTTCGAGTAGTAAATAACTCGCGAGTTTCGAGTCGAGTTTCGAGTAGTGCCTGAATATATAATAAAAAGATACAGGAAAGGAATAACTACCGGTAGAGGACTAGGCAGACTAGACCTAGGACCCCATCTAAGTTACCGCCAAGTTCACTTAGGCTAGGCCTAAAAGCTGTCCCTGAGGCCTAAGCCTATCTGGGGCCAGGCCTAAAACCATATACTGTAATTTGTTCAATATTATTGTCTCCCTAGGCCTAAGGCTCAATAGATGCTAAATTCTGCCAACTGGGTCTAGGCCTATGTGATCTAGACAAGGAAAGTACTAAGGCTTGCCCTAGGTCTTGGGCCTTGGGATAGGCTATGCTTGAAGCATGGCCAAATGCTAGGCCTAGGACTAAGCCTACACTGTAGACGGGGACCTGGCACAGGAGAAAGACTTAAAGAGAAACAATAGAACTACAGTGTAATCTGTTTTGCAGATGGATTGTCCGATGGCCACTTTTGTTTTTGTGCGACCATGTTGGCAAGTGTTTCCCCATTTGAGGTTAATAATGCAAAGATTACATTTTGAACTTAAGCTGTATGGAACGTTTTAAAAATGATTTCAAATACATGATGATCAGTAGGGAATATAATAATATAATATCTTTGATGATTAGGTACCCTTAAGTCTAGGCCTAGGCCCTAGCCTAGGACCAGGGTCTAGGCCTAGGCTAGGGTATGCTAGGCCTAGGCTCTTTGAACATAGTAGGCCCAGGCCTAGGCCTAGGTTCTCGAAGATTCCCTTCCATTTGTTTGGCTGCCACTTCTACATCATCCACACTTTCATCAATTAGTTCACAAAAACCGCAGACACTTTTTGCGAATTTGCAGAAGTATAGGCAGCTGGATGCCTAATAAGCGTCGTCTGCGTGTATCGACTATCGATCTGCTCAATAATGATCGATAGGTCACTTTTTCTTCAAAGTCGATTGTAAAATCGATATTCAAGCTATTTTAGGATACTAGCGCTACCTATTGGCGGCATTTTTAACCAGTTGAATACGGCGGCTCAGTCGATCAAAACTACTCGAACTCGACTCGTTTTTCATGAAAAACTCGATCACCTCGAGTCGAGTAGTAACTACTCGTCCGAACTCGACTTTTCGAGTACTCGCACAGCCCTACCAAATATCCTTGTAGCGCTTTAAAACTTCTTGAGGTTACTGACACCACTACTAAATACGGCCTTGCGGAAAAAATTCACAGACTTTGCGAATGTGTTCTGTAGGCCCTTTTAAACTAGGGCTGTCGTGTAAACGTTTAAACATATAAACGCCCACGTGAAAATACACGTGTACAAATATTCATACACGTTTAACCGCGATCCCATACTTCGCCGACCAATTCTCCCCCCCCCCCCCGGCATTGCTTAGTGTGTGGGGTCAAAATAACTGTGGACAGTTGGACACAAAATGGTGGAAAATATAATCAACAATGAATAATAATAAATAGGGATGTCAAACGATTAAATTATTATAATCGATAATCGAATTCACTTTCACCTCCATAATCGATTATTAATCTATTTTAATCGATTTGTAAAATGTCGGTATAGTAGCAAGTTTCTTACAAACTTCGGTCTGGTTTCGGTTAGTTTGAATCGCCCGCGCAAGCCACAAGTTCGCACGGAGTGTGTGGCAGGCAATGTGGGTCGAAATACTCATTCTACTTCTTTTCCACTATCGATATATTTGTACGCCACGGAGTTTTTTTGTTTTGTTCTAAGATTTCGACGATAATGATGGTAGTTTCTGTCCTAGTTAGGCCTGCAGGGCTATAGTTATTTATTTTCCGTTTTTCTTGTACTGTCAATAAGTACTTAAGTATGCTGAATATGCGTCGCAATATTACTTTCATGTGCAGCGTAATTAAAATTTACGTGAATGCTGCAGCTGTGCTGTCAGAAATGATGGGTCTTCTTCTTCTTTGCGCAATAGTGATGCTAGCGCTCGAATAGGCGGCGGATCTTGAGAACTAAATTTAAAAAAGCCCGAAAATTGAAAATCGATTTTTTTTTTAATAATCGATTAATCGTTTTCGATTAATAATCGATTAATCGAATCGATTTAATCGTAATCGTTGACATCCCTAATAATAAATCACTCGTGTTATTTCGTTGAAAATTTCTTTTGGCAAATGTTACAACTAAATTTTTTATTGTCATTTTGTGAACTGGAGGGGTGTTACGTTTAAACGCAAAAGATTTGGAAAAATAAACATTTAGAAAATTAAACGTTTTCTCCTGGGCAGCTCTGTTTTAAACACATGCGTTACTGTTGCTATCTATCTGTTGGGAACTGTGGAGATGAGAAAAGGCAGTTAGGTAATTTTGGTTTGCAGTGTAGAGTATACCTACAAGTATACCTAGAGTGTAATTTAAACCATGTAGAGTTGAGGGCATATGAGAGATTAAGAGGAACTGCGTCACTAGCCGTCGAGCGTCGATTCATAGATTCAGAGGCGTAAGACGAGGCCAAGTTCTTCTGTGAAGCTGCTTGTTTCCGTGCTGTTTGAGGTGGCAGTTGGTAGCATACTGTACTTACTGACTGGACTTATAATCACAGTAGATGGGAGGGTAGGAAATGTGGAGAAATGAAGACTGACCATGCATAATATGTACTGGCATGAACATAACTGGCCACCAAAATAGTCTTGACATTTTTATGGCTGTGTATCCACAAAATTGAGTGAAAAAGAAACTCAACGTAGAAAAGTTACAATAGAGTAAGAAAAACAAAAACAAAATGGATAGCTTGAAAGCAAGAAGTCTAAAACAAATTGTAAATAGCACAAATATAAGGAAATGATACGATGAAGTTCTGGCACACCGCACAACTAAGCAACAGGAAGGCTTACGAGTTGGTTGACGGCCTTTGACTATAGGTTTAACACAAACAATAGGCCTTAAAAACCGATTTCCTAGTAGAGGTACCGGTTTGAACTTCTTGTGTCTTCACTAGTTCTGAGTAGGCTATATTATATTTTGTTCCATTGAATCAGAAATGTAACGAAATTTTGTTTTAGGTCATAACGTGAATCTCCAAACAACAGCAGCTATCGCAAAAGAGCTATTGAACAATGGCAACTCGCCTACAGCTGAAGCTCTTCAGAAAAACACTAAACCTCTGCACACCACTACCCAAGCTGTCCGACCAAAAGACCAGCTCATGTACTTGTCCGATTTGCTAGGATTTCAAGTGCAGTTTAGTGACTTCCCAAAGGTAATTCAGAAAAGTGTTAATAATGTGTCAAGTTCAGTAGGCTTGTGTGAACAGTAATTTTTGGTTTGAATCTTCAATAGGCTATATTTAATTTTGTTTTGTTTTCAAATCAGGGAATGGTATCTCTTGGTTATACAGTAGTTTCAACGAATAATTGTGTAGAAACATTTCTAGCTACAGAACTAGGCTATTCCTTGTTGTTAGCAAATAATAAAATTGTAAGCATCTGTTTGATGACGCCCCTAATTTATGTTAGTAGGCCTACTGTAGTGTAATATTCGTCAGTTGTTTGTGTGCTTGGCATAGATCTGCATGAATGACCATGGCTTGTGATATTGTTTCTAGGGCAACCATAGTGAGTTTCTAAGTCTGGTGTCCCTGTCGACTGATCCCCCACAAGTGTGCCACGGTGCGGGAACAACGACAGACACTTCTCACGATCAGGTGAGCTTTTTGCTACAATCAAACTTCTTTATAACAAAATGATCTACAGTGGAACATTGATTATACGTTTTTTACTTGTACGTTTTTCGTATTTATACGTGATTTCCGTATGGTCCCGGCCATTTCCCATGACCATCAATGTTAAAATAATTAAATTATACATTATTTTTGGTTATACGCAACAGAAATTGTTCCCCCCCCCCCCCCCAGACATCTTAGTAGCGATTATACGCTAATTGGTTTTATTTGTCATCCAAAATCACTTCCTGGAAGCGCAAGCTTTATCTCATTCGGGGTATGCGCTAGAATGGAATGTTGTTATTGTCAAGCGGTCACCCCGCCTCGCCCCCCTCCCCCCCTCCCATTCACTACCTTTGCTCAGGTCCAGCTCGTGGCAGGTAGTCCAAGCCCCGAGGCATTGTATAGCGCCAGCCCCTAAACCCATCTCTTCCCCCCCACCCAAAACCTACGTTTCACAGTAGTTTCACAGAGCGTCTGTCTATGCAGATCGTTCCAAGTTTGTTGGTGTTTTTAAATTGATACCATGTGTTCGTAATATTCGTAATGAATGGCCTGTTTTGTCAATTTGTTGTTATATTATTATCCTCTGTTATTATAGTAATATTTCACGTATTGATCTGATCGTTTCATCAATTTGTTGATTTATAATAATTACTCGCGCCCCCTACCTGGCCGACATACGCAGGCAGTAGGCCTGCGGCCAAGCGCGGGCGCTGTGGCATACATCCCTCGCGGGCGCTGAGCCGACAGCTGCCGCCAGCCCGTGATAGCGGTCTCCCGGTGACGCGCGGCCGTACAGTCGCGTCCAAAAAACACTTACGTAGCGGTCGCTGATACTTGTTTCCGCGTCGATACTTATAACCGAAAAAAGATTAATTGAGGTAAATATTGATCTGGGACTGGAATAACAAAGCTATCGATGCTGAAATACGGTACGGCAAGCAAAGATATTTGGAATAAAATGATTTATACATCACTTTCGACTGGGCTATTCGAAATATAAAAGATGATTTTCACGTATAACATGTAAAATAAATATTTAGGCGTAGGCACCATTTGACCCCCCCCCCCCCCCCGCGTTCGTACGGTCGCTAGAACGCAACGTAAAGGGAATTTTTGTACTGCTGCAGAATGGGGAGACTGCCGAGAGCCGCCATCTCCACTCATTACAAACGAAAACAAATGTAATTGTAGTTATACGGTTATGAAAGTAGGTGCCAATCGGCTGGAATGGTATATAATGTGAGAAAAGGATCCAACAGCTTACCTTCGTGTAAGAAGACGGATTTGCGAGTTTGAAGTACACATAAAAAACATAATACAAATATAAATATAAGAGACGTTTGGACCGAGGTCTTGTTGTTCACTCGAGAGAAGAAGAAGAATGGCTACTGCAACTACTCTAGTCAACTAAACAACTAAAATAAACTAGGCCCTAGACTAAAAAATATATATATATACAATATTTACAAGGCGCTGTTGGGGGGTGTGGTGGCAGGGAGGTGAGAGGGGGAGAGGGCTGTCACTAGCAGATGTTTAGGTTGGGAGCCAACCTAGATTTAGTGATCCACTGGTGGGCCAACTCCCACCGTCTTAGTTCGCCTGGGTTGCAGCTGGCTGGGAGTGATTTTATCACTCTGGTGTTCACCCCCCCCCCCACCCCCACCTTCCACCACGTTCAGTGCCCAGGCCACCGGCTAGACATACCCAATCAGGCAACACAACACCTGCCAAACCACCAATTTGTAGTCTACCAACTGAAGTGCAACCACTGGCCTGCCGAATATGTTGGCCTAACTAAGAACTCACTTAGGTCACGGATGAAAGGGCACAGGCAAGACACAAAAAACCTGACCATGGACAAACCGGTGGCTCAACATGCGGCAACCCATAACCTGGCATTC